>CM021102.1:557055170-557196525 GCA_007115665.2 Sequoiadendron giganteum
TTGAGGGTTGAGGGATTAAGAGGGTATAGGGGTTGAGGGATTAGGGTTTAAGGGTTAAGGGTTGAGGAATGAGGGTTGTGGGATTAAGAGGGTATAGGGGTTGAGGGATTAGGGCTTAAGGATTGAGGGATTAGGGTTTAAGGGTTCATGATTGAGGGTTGAGGGATTAAGAGGGTATAGGGGTTGAGGGATTAGGGTTTAAAGGTTGAGGGATTTGGGTTTAAGGGTTGATGGATTAAGAGGGTATAGGGGTTGAGGGATTAGGGTTTAAGGGTTGAGGGTTGAGGGATGAGGGATTAAGAGGGTATAGGGATTGAGTGATTAGGGTTTAAGGGTTGAGGATTGAGGGTTGAGGGATTAAGAGGGTATAGGGTTTGACGGATTAAGGTTTAAGGGTTGAGGGATTAGGGTTTAAGGGTTGAGTGATTAAGAGGGTATAGGAGTTGAGGGATTAGGGTTTAAGGATTGAGGGATTAGGGTTTAAGGTTTGAGGGTTGAGGGTTGAGGGATGAGGGATTAAGAGGGTATAGGGATTGAGTGATTAGTGTTTAAGGGTTGAGGATTGAGGGTTGAGGGATTAAGAGGGTATAGGTGTTGAGGGATTAAGGTTTAAGGGTTGAGGGATTAGGGTTTAAGGGTTGAGTGATTAAGAGGGTATAGGAGTTGAGGGATTAGGGTTTAAGGATTAAGGGATTAGGGTTTAAGGGTTCGAGATTGAGGGTTGAGGGATTAGGGTTTAAGGGTTGAGGGTTGAGGGATTAAGAGGGTATAGGTGTTGATGGATTAGGGTTTAAGGGTTGAGGGTTGAGGGTTGACGAATTAAGAGGGTATAGGGGTTGAGGGATTAGGGTGTAAGGGTTGAGGGATTAGGGTTTAAAGGTTGAGGGATTAAGAGGGTATAGGGGTTGAGGGATTAGGGTTTAAGGGTTGAGGGTTTAGGGTTTATGTCTCTATCTCCCACTCCCCACTTCTCCCCTTCTCCCACTCTCTCCCACTCTCCCACTCTCTCCCACTCTCCCCCTCTCTCCCTCTCTCTCTAACTCCCACTCTCCACTTCTCCCCTTCTCCCCTTCTCCCCTTCTCCCACTCTCCCCAACTCTCCCACTCTCCCCCACTCTCCCCCTCTCTCCCTCTCTCTCTATCTCCCACTCTCCACTTCTCCCCTTCTGCCACTCTCTCCCACTCTCCCACTCTCTCCCCCTTTCTCCCTCTCTCTCTATCTCTCACTCTCCACTTCTCCCCTTCTCCCTCTCTCCCCCTCTCTCCCTCTCTCTCTATCTCCCACTCTCCACTTCTCCCCTTCTCCCACTCTCTCCCACTCTCCCCCTCTCTCCCTCTTTCTCTATCTCCCACTCTCCACTTCTCCCCTTCTCCCACTCTCTCCCACTCTCCCCCTCTCTCCCTCCCTCTCTATCTCCCACTCTATCTCCCACTCTCTCCCTCTCTCTTTCTCCCACTCTCCCCTTCTCCCTCCCTCTCTATCTTCCACTCTCCCCCTCTCTCCCTCCCACTCTCTCAGAAACTCCTATACTATCAAAAATACACTAAGAATACTTAATTTCACATAATGCGCTTGTGTTATAATGTGTGCATGTTATAACGTGAGCGCATTTTGCAGTCCACTAAAATGGTTAAAAAATCAATATACCCATGATTTGAAGGCCCACAGTCTGCATATTCCCCTGGTTCTGTGCGTGCTTCGACAAAAAATATATTTTTGATGATGTTGTGAAGTGTGCAAGCATCTTTTTCACTTTCCATCACATTTTCCATGATATTTTTACCACCTTTGCATGAAATAGCAAAGTTTCAATGTTGAAAGACATATAATATCAATTGAAGTTTGAATTCCATTGAAAACTGATATACTATTGAAGTGTGGAAGGGAACAAGCTTTTTAACAAGTCAAATTGTTGTGGAGTTTGAAGAAAGAAGAAGCTAAGGCTACATAATTGGGTTGAATTCCTCCATTTGAAAGTTTGGTTTTTAAGGTATGTGAAGTCTTTACAATTTTTCTTTCATTCTATTATGGCTTGCTTTCATTTTTGTTTGTCATTATAACCTTAGGTTGTCAATGCACATTTTAAATTACCAAATTATATACACAATTATTTACACTTGCCAATTACCATTTTACACTTGCCAATTATAGAAATTTAGAACCATTCACAAAAATTCATCCTTTAAGACCATTCCCAGACCATTCCAAAGCATCAAACATCTTCAAAATACCCTGCACAAGGTCAAAAGTTCATTACATAGACCAGTCCTTCAACAATTGATGGGGAGTCTTATCTTTCAAGAGAAATATTACTCTTCCCAAGACCTATTCTCTGGTATTCCTAGGGTATTCCTCTCTACCCTACTCAGGAATCCCTCCTAAACCCCTCTCACCTCATAAGACTCTCCACCAATTTCAAATTCTTCACCATTGCTTTCAATTCACCACTAAGCTTCCCTGGGCTCCACACTGACCCAAAGTGTCCTAACCACTCGAGGGGATACGAAAGGGTATTATCACTATCCCCTTGTTGATTTTACTCCTCACTAATCCATCTCATAGGATTATTTTACCTTGTACCCATCGCTTTCTTGAAAAACCCAATTTTAGGCCTTGTAGCCTTTTGCCCAATTAAGCCTCCTAGAACCTGTTTTCTTGGCTTTTCAAAAAAATGGTCTTAACAACCCCCAAATATTTTTATATATTATTTCTAGTGGTACCCTAGGCTTCAAGATTTACCAGGTTTTTAGTCCCTTTGGCATCCGTACATAGGACTGTCCTCATACCCCCTATTTTCAAGGGTTTTTAGGGTTCTGGCTCCTTTTTCCAACTTTGAGGGATTCAATGACCTCCTCAACTCTCCTCCTTGCACACACATGTATGGAATATTTGTGCACACACTCTCTTTCTCTTTATTGGCACAAACCAGTCCATTTAGCAACTTTCTTTACTGTTGTCCTCTCCAAGCCACTAGCCAAAATGCACTTGCACTCGCCTAGTTCTTGATGAATTCACCATCTCCCCTGTAAACCAAGACACCACACACCATATGTACACTATAAAAAAAGTTCCCTACTTGATTCAAAGTTTCCATGGTAGCCTTGCCACGAGAATTCAAGTGGGGATCATTATTTCCAAAAATTGGCCTGAATCGGCTATGAGACCAAAAACTCTAAAAACTTGCAAAACAGAAATCAATTGAACTAAATGTTTAATATAATGATTAACATAGTAATTAAGTGACACAATTGAAAGACTCAAAGCATTAGAAAGGTCCTTTCAATCCATTCTTGACTGGATGAAGGCACAAAAACAGAAATTCAATGAAATTTGCACTCTTCCAACTCACAAATTCCCCTTCCAAAACTCCAATTCGTACAATACCTTTCCCACATGCTCAATTAGGGTTTTTATGACCTTATATACCTTTCTCCCATGTTCTAGGACCCTTGGGTCAGGCTTAGAGCATCATTAATTCCCTTTTCCCACTTTTAGGACAAATTGCCAAGTCTATATGGACTAATTTGCCTAATTTCATCATTCAGGCTTCTCCAAACTTCAAGGCTCTAGAATACCCTAAGTTTGCCTTAAATCACACATAAAAAAAACTATTGGGACTTTACATCATAGTACTTATTCCCTTGGTGGTTGGCTAGAACCATCAACAATAAAAGACTACTTTTGTACAAGATGATTGTAAGTATTATTTAAATGAAGCCTTCAATGACATATATTTTTCAATTATCTTGAATGGATACATTTTTTAGGAAATAATATTCATCTCATTACCATGGTATAGATAAAATTATCTGCCATGCTGAAGAAAAAGACAAAGACGAAACTAATAGACGAAGGGAACAAAACCTTGAAAGAAAAGGAGAGAGTTCGGGTGGCGGCATATCGTGAAAAGAAGAAATTAGAAACGATTGATGAAAACAACCCGATTGTAGAGGAACCTCAACTGTCAAAAAGAGAATAGGAATTGGCAACACAAAAGGCACGAATGCGAAAGCATCATCGTAAGACAGATTCAAATACTGTAGTTAGAGACACACCCTCTATGACAAGTGAATATGAAGGGACACCATTAAGCACAAGCGAATATGGAGGGACACCATCTAGCACAAGTGAATATGGATGGACACCATCTATTGCAAGTGAATATGGAGGGACACCATTTACCGCAAGTGAATATTGTTGGACACCATCCAACACATCTCAAGTTGAGAGTACATCATCACTCGAAATTGACAAAGAAGGTATGCCATCATTCCCATGTGAACCTCAAGGTATGTCTTCTTGTCCACCCTTGATCGAAGGTATGCAATCTAGCCCACCTCAATTAAATATTGATGAAATTCCTAACGTTGAGATGTATGTACCTAGGAGAACACCACCAAGAATTTTGCGTAGAAAACCAAAGTATTTGATTAATATTGATGATGAGATTTTGCAGAACATGGAAGGTAAGATTTCAACACGCACTTGTAGAAGATATGCTGATAAGATTTGGGAATGATTCTTTGAAAGGCTAAATGAGATTGCAAGATGTCAACTATTTGTTGAAATGATGCGGGGTGTAAAGTATAGGAACATCATGAAGACTCTTGGGTTGAGAACATCGAATGCATCGAGTGAAGACACTATTGTGAAGAATCTAATGGATGCTTATGAGAGTGTGGGTAAGACCTCACGCTCAAAGGATAGTAATGTCACCCGACGTGTCATTACATCGACTTTGGTAAGCTGTCAAACAAAGAGAGCTCACCTAATTAGAAAGACTAGTGAAAAAATAGGAATTAGTAGAAAAACTTTATCAAGAGCCATTCAAAGGCGGCAAAGAATTGAGGGCAATGATACAAATGAATTATGGGCATTCTTGGGGAGACTGTCATGAAAAGATAAAGAAGTTGTTGAAGCCTTGAGAACACTAATTGAAGAGTATTGGAAGAATAACACAAGGCCATCTCCAAATCAAAGGGATGTGGTAAGAAGGAGAATCGGTAGTCAAAATCGTGAGCCACATCCAAAGCATTTTTTGGATATGACTCAAACCCAATTTTTTCGAAAATTTGAAAATGATTATCCTCAAATTAGTATTTCTCAAAGATATTTTGAATTGCTTAAACCTTTTTATGTCAAGATAAATCACACATGCACTACTTGTTGTTGTAGACTACATATTGAATTTTCTAACCATTACGATGTTTATCGTTCTATATGTTTAGATTTGCATACTAACGATGTTTTGCAGGATTGTGGCATAAAAGCCCCACCAAAATCTTCAAGAGAGTTCTTATCAATTTTTTATTTCAAATAGAGGATGGCCAAATATTCTATAGGACAACATGCTTGGATGGTTCATGTGAGCATTGCAGTGGCTTCCAACGTGTGCCACTATGTCAACATATGGAAAGCACAGATGAGGTGGGACAAAAACTAGTAGAGTTCAGGAAGTATAAAACAGTGGCATATGCTACAAAAGATGGGTCTCAAGCAAAAAGGTGTGATTTGGTTATTGAGAAGATTCCAGTGTACAAATTTATGACCACATTTCGTGACAGTATACTGTCTGAGTATGCAATGCATACCCATAGAGCCCGATGGTTGGACACGCAGTTCAAGCTATGCAAGGACACCTTTCCAGTTGGAAGCATAGTATCCGTGGTTGAATTTGCAGAGAACTACACTATACAACCACAACATGAGGTGCAGTCACAATATTATAACTCTACACAAGTTTTGATATTTGTGCACATAGCATTCATTCATGCATCTGATAGTACAGATGAGCAAAGGAAGGTATTGAGGGAGTACCACTTTTACATTAGTGATGATCGCACACATTCTCCAGAGTTCGTGCAAGGTTGCTTCTAGATGTTCTACAGTGGTTTGGCTCAGAGGGGCATAGAATACAATCAACATATAATATGGTCTGATAACTATGCAGCACAGTTCAAGAACTCGCGCATGTTCTATTGGTTGTGCAGGATGCATGCCATTACAGGTGTTCAACATATGTGGAACTTTTTTGAGGTTGGACATGGAAAGGGGGAGCATGATGGTGCAGGAGCATGCGTGAAAAGAGCATTAGCACGAGAAGAGTTAAAGTATAAAGATAGTGCAAAGTTGACAAATGCAAAATCAATCGTCGAGTGGTGTAATGCTTTGATGGGTCTAGGTAATGAAGGTACGTCTTCAGATCATAGATTTTTTTGGTTGATGGATGATACTAACATTGCACCATATGAAGAATGTTGTACACTAATAGGATCAAGTGAGGTACACTCTTTCCTTAGCTCAAATATAGGTTCATGGAGTATCGATACATGAAAGATGGCATGCTTTTGTTCTTCATGTACAATGCAAGACTGGAATGATTGTGAGTCAGGGGAGTGGGTTGACAAATGGTTCACAAGTTATCTTAGCCCACTTCACACGTATCATCGTCTGATGACATTGGAATTGACACAGATAGAATCATCGGTCGACTTTGACCACATATCAGATCTAGTTCAACGACGTGATATATCTACTTTCTTAGTTGTTGAAATTCCATATCCTTAGATCTTACTTTGTACTATATTAGTAATGTTGACAAATTTCAAGAGATTTTTTGCACATATCAATGTAGGGCATGTTTATGCAATTATTGTAGATGAAGACAATGAAGAGGGAACAAACTATTACTTGTGTCATTGTGTTGAGACCAAAAAGAAATTGGAGGCCCCATTTATAGATGGAGAAAACATTGAATACCCTATAGGCTCAGTTGTGGTTACTGTAACATGGCTTAGAAGGTACCCACATTCAAGTGTTAAACATTGGCTATTTCAGGACTTTGACATGCATCGTAAGATTCTTCATTACTCAAACCTTGTCATGGCATCCAATGTTCATTTGACCAAATATGGGGGTAGACCTTTGAACAAGACATTATGGAAGGTCCGTGAGTCTGACCATGAGGCAATACTTGACACAATAAAGAGTAGAGCAGACCCGGATGGTTCGTTGGATTAATTTGTAAGTATATGCACATTGGTTCTTATTAATTTATACTTGTATGCACATTAATTTGTTTGATGCCAATGCTATCATCTTCTTTTACAGTGATTGGTGTCCCCTTGCAAAAAATGTTGATATATGAGCCATCGAAGAGAATGTCAACTAGAAAAGCAATGCAACATCCTTATTTTGATGCCTGCATGCAACATCTGTAA
Organism: Sequoiadendron giganteum; assembly: GCA_007115665.2. Lineage (NCBI taxonomy): Eukaryota > Viridiplantae > Streptophyta > Pinopsida > Cupressales > Cupressaceae > Sequoiadendron > Sequoiadendron giganteum. Next base: position 557,062,392 of record CM021102.1, read on the forward strand.
GTGCCTTCCATCTATTTTTATTTCATTTCCATTTTGGATGCTCTTTCTTTTTCTCTTTTACTTTGCGTATTTGTAAGTAAACTACTAAGGGTTGATTGATCTTTCGTTGCAAAAAATGCTGATTTAAGAGCCATTATCAAAAATCTCAGCCAAAAAAGCAATGCAACATACTTATTTTGATGATTTTGACAAATCTCAATTTTGATTTCAAGCCATTATAAGAGAGCATGTGAAGCTTAGCGAGGGAATCTCAAGTTACTCATATGAAGTTAACCTCATGATGAGCACCTATGATGTAGACATTTAAAAAGAATCTTGAATGTATGAGTGACATTGTAAAAGATCTGAGAGAACGAAGTGCCAGAGGCATTGTAATAAGATTTAATTATATAATAAGATATACTCAAATATTGTAAGGTTGAAGTTCATGTTTGGTGTAGTAGCACCTTGTTCTGTAAATGCCTTGAGTAGGAAAATTTGCAAACTTTGAATTTTGAAATGTAAACAATGTGAAAAAGGTCATATAAAGGTCATGTAAACAATTTGTGCACATTTTTTTGCAACTCGTGTGACCAAGCGGACTATTCCAACACTTTTGAATAGGTATTTCTATGGTAGGCATGGTCCTCTTTCGCATCAAAACACGTAGAATCACTCCGAGCTATGTTCCACCGGATCGATCCCTTAAGGGTCCAAAGTGCAAAATAGCTGCAAACTTCAGCATGCTATTACTTGTATACCGTGATACTTAGAAACTTCTCGTCTGATCCTATAGAAAGGCGTTGGACCCCTCTAGAAAAACCTCTCTTGATTTTGGCTATCTTGGAGTGGTTTTCTCGTGGCGGCGGATTTTCACTTGATGGAAAACGTGTCAAATTTAAACTGTGCAAAGTTGCAAAGTGGTGCAACTTTTTCTCTGCAACTCGTGTGAGCAAGTGGACTGTTCCAAAACTTTTGAATAGGTATTTTTATGGTAGGAATGGTCCTCTTTTGCACCGAAACACGTGGAATTGCTCCGAGCTATGTTCCACCAGATTGATCCCTTAAGGGTCCAAAGTGCAAAATAGCTGCAAACTTTAGCATGCTATTACTTGGATACCGTGACACTTAGAAACTTCTCGTCTGATCCTACAAAAAGGTGTTGGAACCTTCTAGAAAACCTCTCTCGATTTTGGCTATCTTGCAGTGGTTTTCTTGTGGCGATGAATTTTTACTTGATGGAAAACGTGTCAAATTCAAGCTGTGCAAAGTTGCAAAGTGGTACAAATTTTGCTCTGCAACTCGTGTGAGCAAGAAGACTATTCCAACACATTTGAATAGGTATGTTTATGGTAGGCATGGTCCTCTTTCACACTGAAACACGTGGAATCGCTCCGAGCTATGTTCCACCGGATCGATCCCTTAAGGGTCCAAAGTGCAAAATAGCTGCAAAATTCAACATGCTATTACTTGGATATCGTGACACTTAGAAAATTTTTGTCTAATCCTACAGAAAGGTGTTGGACCCCTCTAGAAAAACCTCTCTCGATTTTGGCTATCTTGGAGTTGTTTTTTCGTGGCGGCGGATTTTCACTTGATGGAAAATGTGTCAAATTTAAGCTGTGCAAAGTTGCAAAGTGGTGCAACTTTCGCTCTGCAACTCGTGTGACCAAGTGGAATGTTCCAACACATCCTAATAAGTATGTTTATGGTAGAAATGGTTTTCTTTCACACCAAAACACGTGGAATCGCTTTGAGCTATGTTCCACCGGATCGATCCCTTAAGGGTCCAAAGTGCAAAATAGCTGCAAACTTCAACATGCTATTACTTGGATACCGTAACACTCAAAATCTTCTCATGTAATCCTACAGAAAGGTGTTGGACCCCTCTAGAAAAACCTCTCTCAATTTTTGCTATCTTGGAGTGGTTTTCTTGTGGCAGTGGATTTTCACTTGATGGAAAATGTGTCAAATTCAAGCTGTGCAAAGTTGCAAAGTGGTGCAACTTTCGCTCTGCAACTTGTGTGACCAAGTGGACTGTTCCAACACATCTAAATAGGTATGTTTATGGTAGGCATGGTCCTTTTTCACACCGAAACACGTGGAATCGCTTCGAGCTATGTTCCACTGGATCGATCCCTTAAGGGTCCAAAGTGCAAAATAGCTGCAAACTTCAGCATGCTATTACTTGGATACCGTGACACTTAGAATATTCTCATCTGATCCTACAGAAAGGAATTGGACCCTTATAGAAAAACCTCTCTCGATTTTGGCTATCTTGGAGTGGTTTTTTCGTGGCAGTGGATTTTCACTTGATGGAAAATGTGTCAAATTCAAGTTGTGCAAAGTTGCAAAGTGGTGCAACTTTCGCTCTACAACTCGTGTGACTAAGCGTACTATTCCAAAATATTTGAATAGGTATGTTTACAGTAGGAATGGTCCTCTTTCGCACCGAAACATGTGGAATCGCTCCGAGCTATGTTCCATTGGATCGATCCCTTAAGGGTCCAAAGTGCAAAATAGCTGCAAACTTCAACATGCTATTACTTGGATACCATGACACTTAGAATCTTCTCATCTAATCCTATAGAAAGGTGTTGGACCCCTCTAGAAAAACCTCTCTCAATTTTGGCCATCTTGGAGTGGTTTTCTCGTGACGGCGGATTTTCACTTGATGGAAAACGTGTCAAATTCAAGCTGTGCAAAGTTGCAAAGTGGTGCAACTTTCGCTCTGCAACTCGTGTGACCAAGTAGACTATTCCAACACATCTAAATAGGTATGTTTACGGTAGGCATGGTCCTCTTTTGCACCGAAACACCTGGAATCGCTCCGAGCTATGTTCCACTGGATCGATCCCTTAAGGGTCCAAAGTGCAAAATAGCTGCAAACTTCAACATGCTATTACTTGGATACCGTGACACTTAGAAAATTTTCGTCTAATCCTATAGGATTGTGTTGATCCTGTCTACAAAAACCTCTCTCGGTTTTGGCTATCTCGGAGTGGTTTTCCAGTGGTGGTGGATTTCCACTTGATGGAAAAAGCATCAAATGCAAGCAGTGCAAAGTTGCAGAGTGGTGCAACTTTCAATCTGCAACTTGTGTGACCAAGCAGACTATTCCAATACATCCAAATAGGTATGTTTATGCTAGGTATGGTCCTCTTTTGTACCAAAACACGTGGAATCACTCTGAGCTATGTTCCACCGGATCGATCCCCTAGGTTGGAGGAGTCTTAAGTTGTAAATTTGTAAGTTGTTTAAAGAAAAATATTTGAAATGATATTGAATGGACCACTTAGCACTCATTGCATCTAAGTGATGCTCACAGAGGTGAGGCACTAGGCCTTCTTGGGAGGTCACCCATTCCAGTATACTCCAGCTCAAGTGCTTAACCACAAAGTTTTTTCCCCAAGAAGGATAGTGGAAAAGGCAGAATCCAGTGTAATTTTGATGAGTGGAAAGGAATTCCTAAGACATGAAGGAGGAAGAAGGAGTTGTCTATGCAATCATGTTGAAGCCAAAGGAGGAGGAGTCACCTAGCCGGCTACCTATGACAACAGAGGTGAAGCAACTGTTGGATCAGTTCAAGGATATCATTTGTGAAGGCACACTAGCTACACTACCACCTAAGAGGGCAATCAGTCATCAAATTGACTTTGTACCAGGAGCAACATTTCCTAACAAGGCTGCATACAAAATGACACCGGAGCAGAACAAGGAGATAGCAAGGCAAGTTCAAGAACTTTTGGACCAAGGGTTGATCAGGAAAAGCATAAGCCCATGTGTTGTTCCAGTGGTGTTGGCACCTAAGAAGGGAGATAAGTGGAGAATGTGTACTGATTCTAGGGCCATAAATAGGATAACCATTAGATATAGGTTTCCTATTCCTAGGATAGAAGACTTAATGGACTGTTTAGGGGGGTGCTAGGTACTACTCCAAGATTGATTTGAAAAGTAGCTACTATCAGATTAGGATGAAAGAGGGAATAATGACTATGATATAAAGTCCCAAGAGTGTTTTTGATGAGTGAATTGGAAATAGGTTTGTTAGGGGCTTGCGGTTTGGGTAAGTCTTGGACACTGTGAGCATTTTGAGCAATGTTGCCTTGGCTATTTGTCCTAAAAGTTGGAAAATGGCATTAATGATGCTCTAAGTCCAATCGAAGGGTCCTAGAACATGGGAGAAAGGTATATAAGGTCAAAAAAACCCTAATACCTGGGTTGGAGGATTGTTTTCATGAATTGAGACTTGGAGAGTACATTTTTGTGATTGGAAGAGAGCAAGTTTTCATTAAATTTCTGTGTTTGAGCCTTCATCCAGTCAAGAATGGATTGAAAGGACTTATATAATGCTTTGAGTCTTCCATTTTTGTCACTTACTTACCTTACTTACCTTGTGTAGCATTAGATTAGTCATCTAGACCGACTGGTTATCTTTTTGCAAGTTTTTGGTTTTCTTGGTCTCATTGCTGGTTTAGGCCAGTTTTGTGAATAATGAGTCCCACTTGACTTCCCATGGATTTCCTCTCATGGCCACTTGGAATCAAGTTGGGGACTATGTAAATAGTGTACATATAGGTTTTGGGGTCTTGTTTTGCAGGGAAGTTGATGAAATTATCAAGCACTAGGCGAGTGCAAGTGCGTTCTGGCTAGTAGCTTGGAGAGGACATCAGCAAGGAGAGTTGCTAAATGGATTGGTTTGTGCCAATAAAGAGTATGGGAGTGTAGGAACATGTATCTCAGTCATGTGTGTGCCAGGAGGAGAGCTGAGGAGGTCGTTGAAGCCCTCAAAGAAGGAAAAAGAGCCAAAAACCATAGGAACCCTTGAAAATAGGGGGTTTGAGGAAAATCATATGTACGGAAACTTGTAGGACCTAAGGCCTAGTAAATATTGGAGCCTTGATGATCAAAAGAAAGAATTTACAAAAAAATTTGGGCGTTGTTAAGACTGATTGTGAGAAAAGTCAAGAAAACGGGTTCTAGGAGTCCAAATTGGGGCAGAAGGCTACAAGGCCTAAAATTGAGTTTTTCAAGAAAGCGATGGGTAAAAGGTGAAAGAATCCAATAAGATGGATTAGTGAGGAGATAAATCAACAAAGAGACAACTAGGATACTCATGCGGGGACACCTCGACTCTTGAAATTTATGACAAGCTTCATAATTTTGTAATGTTCTAGTCATTTAGAATTTCGTGGGACCATGTTAAGAAATTTTTAAGTGTTTAAAATTGCAATGATATATTCATCAAAAGGATTAAATGACAGTTGTAACCGAATGGGAATATCAGGTAGATGAACAGTTTGTCTAACTACCCTAGAATCTCTATAAAGAGACAACATGTAACCGAATACGGGGAGATAGAGGAAATAAAGAGTGCAACTACGAGAAAACAAAAAAGAGAGTAAACAAGAGGGAGAAGAAATCGGGCTCTCTGGCCAAAGCATGTACGTTTTTGAAGTGTTAATATCTAGAATTCGTTAAAGAGGAGTTTCCTTTTCCCATCGTGTCGTTCTCTCTATCTTTCTTGGTTTATTGTTTTGCAAATTGTGAATGCAGATTAGTTTTGAAGGATTCACTATTGTTTTGAATGTCATGGATGTCTTGTTTTCGGGTTTCTTTATGACAGTCCTGAATGGAATGGGAGAAACGGTTTCAGTTGATAGGGAATATACGTAATATAATCAAGTGTGAAATTATTGTATGGTTTTAAATGCATAACGATTTTCAAAGAAACCATTACATCGCTCGACCATTGTGTTTGAGCAATGTGTCACTCGAGCTTTGAATAGCGGAAAGGTGGCGGATAGAGTTAGAGGCTTAAGAACATGTCTTGATCAGTAGTGATCAGTAGTGATCAATAGGTTAAGGAGTGAGAAGGGTGGATGAGCCACTATCTTGTGTTGTTTCCTCTGCATCAAAATGGTATCAGAGGCAGAAGGTTCTGAGCGTGTAGAAGGAAATCTACACCAGGCAGTAGCGTGGGTTCTTGGTTGCAAGTTGATCCATCCAAGCTACACGAAGGACACAGTTGTTCTTACATGTGTGAAGATCTCAAGTTGGGGTCTTTGTATTGTCTACACCAAGATGAAGCTAGGTAGAAGGTGCAATGAGAGCAACCACTAAGAGAAGGGTGGGAAGCATCTTCCAGAATCTTGTGTGGGTAAGATGGCAGTATTCAGGATTCAATGGTAGTATTTAGATATATAAATATTGTGATATTGCTATTAGGATTCAATCGTGTAGTTTTACAAGTCAAACTCATTGACCCATGATTCATTAGTAGTGGCTCACACGAACCCATCTCTCATGATAATGAATGGTTCATAAGGAGGAAGATAAATCTTCATACATTTATTCTATCACAAATGAGATAAGTGCTTGGTTTCATGAAGGTCATGAGACAACCATTAATGGGGAGTGGATACATGAAGAGCTAATGGAGAATGATAATGGCTTCAGACCTGCTATAAAGGAATTTTTTTTTTTTGTTTCAATGATGCAAGAGGTTTTTGGTTTCACTACCAAAATGAGCCTATGAAGAATGCATGTGAAACTCCTTTTGACCTTGAGGGTGTACTTACTCCATCTCAAGGATCATGCATTGAGGATGACATAGATCAATGCTAGGGCTAACCAATTAATAATTATACACGTGAATAAGTCAAACATGTACATGTCAATAAGGGAACTACAAGTACTCATAAACACGTAAGCCTCAAAAAGTATACACACGAATACATAGTATACACAAATTAAAACAAAGTATATGCACGAATACAAGGTATATGCATGAAAACATGTAAGCCACAAAGTATACACTTGAATGCACGTAAGTCACAAAGTATACACGTAAGTTGTAAAGTATACACTTGAATATACGTAACTCATATCTATTGAACCATCAATTTAGAATGCAAATATGGACAGGCATCAAAAAAAGATATTTGTATTAACCAAATAGCCATATAGGCATACATAAATATATGTTGATATAAGTATGAAATATATGTACAAAATAGCCATATAGGCTTACGAGAATTCCATCTAGGCATACAATGTCAAATATGTCCAATAAAAAATATGTACAAAACTGCCATGCAGGCATACAATAAAAGACTCTGGAATCAAAAGTCATTGCTCTCCATGCCCAAGAAATAAAATATTTCCCTTTCCTTTTCGCTCGGATGGTGATAGGTTTGTCACTCATTTTTGCTATGCTCGTGGAGTGCTCCTGCTACTCCTCCTAGGGTTTAGTTCATGGTGAAGTTTTAACTGTTATAATAAGAAGTAAAGACATGAATATATAGAAATTACATTATAAAAATGATATATTTGACAAAATAATCACTTACAGCCATCTCACGATCTCTCTCCACGAGGGAAATATCCTCACGCCCATGCTTAGGCGTGCTCAAGCCCTGTATAAACCATACAAATAGACAAAAACTACGTGAATCAATAATGGTTTGATTTCTGACTAACTAACATCTATAACAACAAATGTAAATTAAAATTTACTAGATTTCCTCATACCTCTTCTGTCAGAGCCATCGAGGATTGTATAGCAGATGTCACACCAATATCCATTGCCCTCGTCACATTCAAAGGTGTATTGTCTCGCAACAATTGAAAATAAAACAACAAATTATTCAACGTAATCAACGATGTGCATGTATAAACTACAAAAATCTATTAAGTACTTGATTCATTAGTTAAATTCTTTATTCTATTACCTGCATGAAGGTTTGAGTAAATCCACTGCCACTGGGAAGTGTTCCATCAAAACCTCCAATATTAGTCTATTCAACATCCAAAATTGCATATTAAATTACCATTCGTAAAACAATTCCATTAATATGCAATAAACTTATAATTGTTTACTAGTTACATACCCTAGCGATAGGTGTACTGCAAAAATAGGTTGGTGGGGGGCCGGTGTACCTAGTCTCAACACTATGACCCTACAATTTTATTAAAATCATAATTTTTTTTAGTTAATCTTTCATTTCAAAATCAAAATTTAATAAATTAAATTCAATGAACACATGCAATAACTTTTACTTGACTATCAATGTTATATGCCTTAAGCAAAATGTCAACTTCCCTCTCCATCTCCATAGCTGCAGACGGATCCTGCGTACCAGTCTCTTGAGGGTCGGTGGGGTCATGTGAACAAGTAGCCCCGCAAGATTGACACACATGTGTTCGAAGACCACCACTAGAAGACTCCCCTGGATGGCACTGTAGAATAGGGCTAGTATGATGGATGACACTCTGGGTCAAAGTGCTGATTGCCTGCAATGTCTCTACGTCAACACTTTCCTTCATGATGGAAGGCATAACAATGTGCTCATGAGGCAGCCTAGCGAGAGCTCATCTACCTTGCCGCGTAGGATCCGGCTGTGCACCAGGTCTATCCTGAGCTGACCACCCACCTCTCCCCTGGAAATCCCTCATATCAAAATAATTTGGGATTTTGTTCAATATGAACTCACTGTATAGTTTACTAAGGAAATATTGTGGGACCTCGCAATTGTTGCACGGTGGGTAATCAAAGACCATGTACCACCTATCATAAAACAACTCCTTCATTTGTTGGTGGTGGCACCAATGGATAGGAAACCTCTTCACATTGAGGGTAAGATTTTGATTTGTGCGTGGGTCGATGAATAATGAGCACAAATCACCTTTTGTTATTTTTAAATCTTTCACATCCTTGTATGATAGTTTATTTGTATAATACTCCCTAGCCGCCTGCCTCCTATCTTCCCATCCAGTTATTTGTTTGCTAATTGAATCTACGTTTGTTAACATATCTTTCAAGGAATTTGCTAGGGTCATTCTTTCTGTGGTTGAACCAATTGGATCACTCAACCTATTGATCAAATCCTCAATTTGTTTTTTGTTGTTCTCAATTTCAGTCATTAAATTTTGTTGAGTGCTAGGAGGGGGTTGAGTGATTGGTGGAGGAGGTTGATTTTGTGGTTGATTTTGATCTTGAGGATTTGGTTGGTCCTCCTGTTGAGGATTTTGAGGGTTTGCAGGTTGATTTACATCTCCTAAAATTTCAAACAAATAGATATCAAATTCAACCTAAAACTAACAAATTCAAAATAAAAAGCATAGAATCCTTACCTCTTACAGCTCCTCGTCGTCGTGGCACCATCGTTGCGAAGAAATTTAGATTCTTGGTGAAGAAATTCTTCTCCTCGAACGCGAGCGCGCTATTTTGGTGTTTTTGGCCGCGGGTGCACAAAAAAACTAGTTGAAATGCAAATGAGAGATTTGCATTTCTTTTTTTGCTTTTAACAGTCAATAACATGAGCACGTTATTGCTCTACATTTTTTTATCCGTCGGGACCTTGCCTAGGTTTAACCGACGACATAACATGAGCGCGTTATAACGCGCTCACGTTATGTTTAACAACTTTTTTTTTTTAAGGGTGTCCACAGAATGGCTACCCATTTCCATGCACCCGCCCATGGATTATAGATCCTTTGTAGCTAATGATGAGTTTTACAAAATCTCCAAAATTTAGAGCTTTCTTGTACACAAAAAAGGGAAAATCAATAAGAGAATCTGTTGAGAATATAACACTGAACAATGAGGATCAATTGTTGAGTAATTTGAAGTCAAGTGTGGAAAAGGAAATGAGAGATATGACCCTAGAGAAAGGAAGAAAGTTATTAGAGGAGTCACATGTTATGATTTTCCAAGGACTAGACCTGAATTCTAGTCTTGTTTTTGACAATTTCTTGAAGGATAATAATGCTACTCATAAGCTTACTCCTGAAGGAGTGAAAAAAGTGTATATAGGATCAAAGTATAATCGTTATGAAGGTTCCCTCATGATTGGGGCCCTATATCCACCACATAAGAAGTCTATTATTATTGACACTGAAAGAGCTTTCGGCCATGTCATGACACTAAAAGTTGGAGAGGTTGATCCTGTAGCTAAATTTGGGATTGGCATCAATGTAGCTAAACTAAATAAAGCTCAGATCCAAATACTGATTAAAGAAAAGGAGATGTATAAAGTGAATAATGAAAGGATACTCAAGGAGAATGATTTCCTGAAGGATATGGTTAAAAACACAGTGATGAAGTTTACTAAGTTATTAACTCAAGGAGAAATCTCTCATGCAAGGGACAAGTGGGAAGAATCAGATGTATATTCTCAAGGGATATTTGATACACTTTCTACAGTGTTTAGGAAGAGACATGATAACTTGATGGTTTGGTTGAGCAAGCTCTAGGGGGTTCACTCACACACTTATGTTGCAGAACAGGAGCATAAAAGAATTAGTGATAGAATCCAAGAGAATTTTTAGGAAATACAAAAGAGAGATACTCTTGATAATGAGGCTATGACTACTGCTAAGGAGATCATAAGAAATCACAAATATTACCATGAGGAACTTCAAGGAGATGCAAAATGATTTATTGATGCCACAAAAGAAGGAATACTAGCATTGTTTGAAGATAATGGAGAAATAAAAGAAAATACCAAATGGATTGAAGAATGCAAGTTGATACTACAAAAGGCATTGGAAGCGGCCACATGAAAAGATTCGACATTGGATGAAGTTTGCGAACAAAATGGGAAAGTGGTGGTCATGGAGATAACTGCCAGGAATGTGTTAGAGGGTGTTGATACTTACAAGAGACGAGATTATTTGGACCATTTGTCAAAAGTCCACTTATGGCTAACTAGAGCCTAATTATCTTTGTTTAAATTTTGTTAAATGTTGTTGGTATCAAAATACATTCATGAAGGGGTGTGACCTCTTCAATGTTTTGATAGATAAATCAGTTACATAGTTACAAAAGGGATATAGGTGAAGATAGAAAAATAGATAGTAGAAAGCTTCCATGATGTTTACATTTAAAAAGACTATGTTGCAGATATAATTTCGAGGAGATCAATGAAATATATTTGATTTCGTGGCTTCATATTGGTATCAATTGTTTGTTGAATATATTCAATTATTTGGTTGTCTCCAGTGTAATATTTCCTTGTTATTTAAATTGGTGTATTAGAGATATATAAAATTTATCAAAACACATTTTTTGTTCTTGTGTGATGTGATTAATTGGTTTCTTTTAAAGAATTAAAACCCTTCTAATCAATCACAATAATCTGGAAGTGTTATTTGGATCAATAAGAAGAATCATATAACTAGGACCACCATTCTGTCTCCAATTTGATGTTATCTATTGTTCTTATGTGATTTATTTAATTGGTTCTTTCAAGAAAAGATTAAAATCCTTTTAATAAGTCATAAGTAACCTGGTTGTGTCAATTGGATTCACAAGTATAGTTTGTTAGTCTCTTTTCTACACGTTTATACAATTTATAAATAAACATAAGTGTGCCAAATAGTTCGAGTTATTGCCAATATTAGTCACCCATCACTAGCTTTCTTTGACTCTATTTTACCCAATAAGGCCCTGGTCTTATCCATCTCTTCATTCAAATCCATACAATTCACTCTATGAACCTTAGAAAGCATTCATTTCCAAACAACTACATATGTTAACTGAACATATTCATATACCTTGATATTGCTTATACAATTTATACCAAATTAACCTTTACATATATTTCACTTCCCATTGCCACTACGAATAGATTGCCTTATTTAAGGATAACATTCACTTCCCATTGCCACTATGAATAGATTTCCTTAGTTAAGGATAACATAACTTTTAAATCTGCTTCCACATTTGGGTACACTCACCTAGGTTTAGCAGAGCCTAAAGAGTAGGAGGTTCAATTACATTGATTGGCCTTGTACGTTAGCCAAAAACATGTCAAGAGCTTGGAAACGTCTTGTGGTTCAAACCTACATTTTTGAGACCTAATAGTTTGGCGACTCTGCTGGGGAGAAGCCATGCCCAAACCTAAAAGCCTTCCATAATAGAGTCATTACCCCAAAATAAATTGAAGAATTTGCTAGGAAAGAATATAATCATTTTCCTACTTATCAAAATAGGTGGCGACTCTGAGAGATTTATATGACTAATGACATAAACATCAGATCATAGAGAATAGACAAAAAACACTAGAGATACTTGATTTTATCAAACATGAATGGAATATCTTTACATCATCAAAGGCCCAAGAAGAATAATGTTAGATGGTCAGATAAGCATGGATCTCCTTAAGGGAAAAATAAATCAAAAAAGGGTGGAGTGATGTATAAGAAGCTAGAGGATAATGTGAATACATCATAGAAAACTTTAAAAACTTTTAATTCTCCTTTCCATGCCAATGATGAAAACCCCACTACACCACCTAGAAGAAATGATCTCAGTAATATTATCCTTAATTTCCAACCAGACCCTCAACAAGAAGAATAATTTAATGCCCAAGCTAAGGAATAAAGGAGATATAAATAATAAGAGTATGATAGAGAACACACATCATCACTAGGAGGGGAGAACAAGGATGGATTCTTGAATCACAATGTCATGGATTTTGAGGGTATGTCTGATCAACAAATTGAAGCACATTTGGAATGGAAAAGACATAGAAAAAAAGGAGGAAACAAATGATACAAGAAATTTAGGAATTAGATTGATAGTTGGCACTAATGAACATACAAGAACAAAAACCACCAAAATATGTTCCTCCACACAAAAAATTGGCAATAGAAACTCACAAGGAACATCCCAAAACACCAGTGATCCTGGAACTATAAGAGTGCCCCACAATTCTTGTAGTAATCTAAGACAACATACCCATCATAACATGCTATGATCTCCTAAAATGTTATGTCCTAATGTGAGATGCTAAGCAAATAATGATGCAATAAAAATAACTAACACAAAAGAGTGCACCTCAAAGATTAGCCTAAGAAAATGGTAAGCATGAAAATAAGATAAAACAAATTGAAATTGGTTATATCTTCGTGCTGCTCCTTCCTTCGTTGGCCCTTTGATTCTTGAATATTTTTGTGCTCCTTGAATGACAAGCTAGATTGAATGTGCAAAATGATATGCAAGATGGATGGAGATATGATAATTATGAGATGAGAGCTCAAATGAAAATTTGGCAAGAGTTTGGTTAGCAAAAAATTTGATCCCTTTTTTGAGAGAAATGAGGGGGTATTTATAGGATAATTTGAATTCTTTGGAGAACTCAACGGTTGAGATTGATCCAAAAAAGCCAAGATGAAGGGCTATAGTGAGTTGAGGACTCACAAGCCCTCACATCTTGACATGTGGAATGTGAGATGGCCTAGGGTGGGGTGATGTGGAAATGAGGTAGAAGAGAAGTATATGAGGTGGAATAGAAGTACATGAGGTGGAAGAAGGAAAAGTACCTTGTAGGTACCTTGGGGGATGAGAAGATTCCTTGGAGGAATAAAAGTGAATTAAAAATTCACAATGATTGGAAGAATATAGTGGATAAGAGAGGGTTTCCAAAAAGGTGGGGATTTGCCACATGTGAGAGATGTGACAAGTCCAAGGTTCTAGAAGCCTTGGGCACATGTAAAATGACAAGTCACATTTGCATGGAGATAGGGTAAACCTTGGAAGAATAAAATGTGAATTAAAAATTCACATGGGGAAGAGAGGAATCTAGGATGAATAAATGTGAATTAAAAATTCACATGGGAAAGAGAGGCAAGACCAAAAAAGGCAAATGGGAAGGTTGACCAACAAAGGTATGCCATATGTGGCTAATGACTATGATTGAGGTTGCGCAAACCCTTGATTAGAATAATTGATGAAAGATTAGAAGCAAGTGGGAGATTATGGAGGATGTGACACTAATCTTGATAAAGTGGTGCACATCCTAATCATAGATTAATTTATTTAATCTAGATTAGAAGAGGATTATGGAGAATGTGACAAAGAGAGAGAAAAAGAGGGATTAAAAATTGGTTTTAATCCAAATAGGTCAAATGACTAAATTAAATAAATTGTCTTATTTATTTAATTTAGAGAAGAAAAGGTGTAAGGTAAAGTATTTAATTATTCAATTACATACTTTAGGAACCTTAGGCAAAAAATAAAATAATGATTAAATAAATTATTTAATCACTATTAATGAGATAGATGAATAGAGTAGACGATTTTGATCATATGGTAGTGATCAAATTTAGATGTCTACATTTTGTCCCTCTTCGAAGTATCATTAGAATAACCGTGCTTCGAAGAAAAAAAAATGCAGATGACTCTATAGGGGAAGTAACCAGAAAATGATGCCCCAACGTGATCTGAGCCGTCCAATTAATGGAGGAATGGATGAAGATGCCCCAATCCTTCAAGGGAATGACTATGGAAGGGAAAATGGATAAATGGAAAGGGTATGCCCCCTCGAGAGGGCGACGAGGGAAAAGAGAGGGGTCCCGGACGACCTCTCGATAGGAAGAAATGAAGGATATGGTTGGAAAGAGTGCAAAAACTTAGGCAAGTTTGTCTTTTGAACTAAGTCAAATAGACATGGCGGCCCTGGGAAGGGAAGGGATTAATTGGAGGAAAAAAGGTAAATAAAAAGTTAAAAAAATACCCCTTAAAAAGGGAGGGAAAAGAGAGGGGTCCCAAACAATCTCTCAATAGGAAGAAATGAAGGGTATGGTTGGAAAGAGCACAAAAAATTAAGCAAGTTTTCCTTTTGAACGAAGTCAATCCGACGCATGGTTTGCAAATGGCGGCCCTGAGAAGGAAAAAAAAATGGCTTGAAAACTTGCAGAAATGTGATCCCTTTAAAATGATACTCCTAATGTGAGATGCTAAACAACTAACTATGAAATAAGAAGAAATAACACTAAATAGGACACCTCAAAATATTAGCCTAAGAAAATGGTAAGCATGAAAATAAGATATAACAAATTGAAGTTGGTTATACCTTCGTGCCACTCCTTCCTTGGTTGGCCCTTTGATTCTTGAAGATTTGTGTGCTCCTTGGATGACAAGCTAGATTGAATGTGAAAAATGATATGCAAGATGGATGGAGATATGATAATTATGAGATGAGAGCTCAAATGACAATTTGGCAAGAGTTTGGTTAGCAAAAGATTTGATCCCTTTATGAGAGAAATGAGGGGGTATTTATAGGATAATTGAAATTCTCTAGAGAATTCAACGGTTGAGATTGATCCAACAAGATCAAGATGAAGGGCTATGGTGAGTTATGGAATCACAAGCCCTCACATCTTGACATGTGGAATGTGAGATGTCTTAGGGTGGAATGATGTGGAAATAAGGTGGAAGAGAAGTACATGATTTGGATGAAGGACAAGTACTTTGTAGGTACCTTGGGGGATGAGAAGATTTCCTCAAAAAGGAACTTGTTATCCCCAAATGAGAAGGAAAGAGACATTTGAAGAATTTTAGAATTCCTCAAAAATCTCCATGGGAAAAGGGGAAGTGGTTGGATAAATAAATGTGAATTAAAAATTCACATACTTAGGAGAATTTATTGGATAAAAGAAGGTCTCCAAAAAGCTGGAGATTTGTCACATGTGGGTGATGTGACAAGTCCAAGGTTCTAGAAGTCTTTGGCACCTGTAAAGTTACAAGTCAAGCCTTCTATAACTTTGCATGAGGATGGGGAAGACTTGGAAAGACAAAAGTGAATTAAAAATTCACATGGGGAAGAAAGGAGCCTTGGGTAAATAAATGTGAATTAAAAATTCACATGGGAAAGAGAGTCAAGGCCAAGAAAAACAAGTGGAAAGGTTGACCAGAAAAGGTAAGCCAAATGTGGCTAATGATTTTGATTAAGATTGTGCAAATACAAGATTATGATAATTAATGAGAGATTAGAGACAAGTGGGGGATTATGGAGGATGTGACATTAATCTTGATTAAGTGGTGCACATCCTAATCACAGATTAATTAATTTAATCCAGATTAAAAGAGGGATTAAGAATTGGTTTTAATCCAAATAGGTCAAATGACTAAATTAAATAAATTGTCCTATTTATTTAATTTAGAGAAGAAAAGGTGTAAGGTAAAGTATTTAATTATTCAATTATATACTTTATGAACCTTAGGCAGAAAATGAAATAATGATTAAATAAATTATTTAATCACTATTAATGACATAGATGGATAGAGTAGATGATTTTGATCATATGGAAGTGATCAAATTTAGATTTCTACATTTTTCCCCTCTTCGAAGTACTGTTAGAATAACCGTGCTTCGAAGAAAATAAAATGCAAATGACTCTATAAAGGAAGTAACCAGAAGATGATGCCCCAGCGTGAGGAGGAGGACCTGAGCTGTCCAATTAGTAGGGGAATGGATGAAGATGCCCCAATCCTACAAAGGAATGACTATGGCAGGGAAAATGGATAAATGGAAAGGGTATGCCCCCTCGAGAGGGCGACGGGGGAAAAGAGAGGGGTCCTGGGTGACCTCTCGATAGGTAGAAATGAAGGATATGGTTGGAAAGAGCACAAAAACTTAGGCAAGTTTTTCTTTTGAACGAAGTCAAACGGACAAACGGTTTGCAAATGGCGGCCCCGGGAAGGGAAGAGATTAGTTGGAGGAAAAAAGGTAAATAAAAAGTTAAAAAAATACCCCTTAAAAAGGGAGGGAAAAGAGAGGGGTCCCAGAAAATCTTTTGATAGGAAGAAACTAAGGGTATGGTTGGAAAGAGCACAAAAAATTAAGCAAGTTTTCCTTTTGAACGAAGTCAATCCGATGCACGGTTTGCAAATGGTGACCCCGGGAAGGAAAACAAAAATGGCTTGGAAATGCACAGAGGGGCGGATTTGCCCCACTGCAGAAGGGCAGGTCCACCCCATGGGGGCGGTTCTGCCCCTCAAGAGGGTAGGTCCACCCCATGAGGGTGTTTCCACCCTGAAAAAGGGCGGGTCCGCCCCAGAAAAGGGTGGGTCTGCCCCGACACGGGTTGAATCCGCCCTGAAAAAAGGGCGGGTCCGCCCCGATACGGGGCAAATCCTCCCCGAGGCAGGGCGGGGTGGGTCCACCCCAACGCGGGCTAGGCGGGTTTGCCCCAATGCAGGGCTGGGTGGGTCCGCTTTGACACAGGGCGAATCCGCCCCAATGCGGGGTGGGAGGAGGGTGATGAAGGATTATGGAGTGGTGGGGGATTTGGATGGATGAGAGGATGAGAGATACATGCAAGATGATGGAACGGAAAATGAAATGTAATCCTAATGCAATTTGCCATCGTTGGAGCATTGATTTTTTCTATAGCATAAGACACTAGGTGTCAGGGTATGTAGACCAAGATGGATTAGTGTCTAATGCATAAAATAGATAGAACAAACAAGAAGGCTATCCCAACACCTCAAATTCGTGATGACTTTGGTTAGGCTAGGTATTGGAATAACCACAAGCACAAAATGAAGCCCCAACATAACACAAGACCTTGGAGATCTTGGTGGGTATTACGCAGGACAAACGAGAAGACAACAACAAAGAAAAGATCAAGATACGCCCCTATGTTTACTAGTCAAATCACACCATGATATGAGAGATCATGGTGGCCTTGACAAGTGAGGATAGGGAGCTCAAATGATAAACAAAATCCAAAAGCATCAAAAGATCACAATCAATTTCAAATTTTCTTTGCCATAGGATCAAGAGGATGGATGGGATTGATGAGGTCTGTTAGGAAGGATACATCCTATTGAGACCGATGATGGATAGTAAACTAAAAGATCGATATGATGCAAGATATTCAAAAATAATTGGATCTGTTGATACAAGTGGATCTTGTTTGTGAAGGACCAGCTAGATAAGAGCATACTTGATGACACGATAAGATGATAGGATGACAAGATGACAAGACGATAGGACTAACACACCCTAAAGACCTAGGGGACACAAGACCGACACACCCTAAAGACCTAGGGGCTCGAGGGTTGATCAAAGATCAACCTTGCCTACGTGAAAGCACAAAACCCTCGTAGTTCGATATAAGGCTATGGATAAAAGCGGAAAGAGATGATGGAGACCAATGATGGAGGACGTAGACCAGAAAAATACCCTAGGGGTAGATGAAACAATTTATCCTTGCCTACGGGAGAGCGTAGGGGCGACATAGGTCGATAGAAGGCTAAAGATAAACGATGGAAGATGACAAGACAAACAAAAGACAAAACCTCGGGGGCGGATCAAATGATCGACCTTGCCTACATGAAAGTGCAGGGCAGTGTAGTTTGGACAAGACCAATGTCAGACAATGGATAGGGGATGATGAGATGACCATGATAAATGGATAAAAGGATGGAGCTGATATGATGAGACAAGGTAGACTTTTAGGATTGGAGAGGATGATGGTTGATATGTGTAGGATGTGTATGATGTGAAGCTTAGGGATGGGATAGGTATTCAGATCATTAGAAGATGAATTGAGAGGGTGAGAGGATGGATGAATGATGAAGAGATGATAAAGATGGGGGGAAAAGATGAGAGATGAATTAGGATGTGAATGGCTTTGGGTTGCATGCAGGTAGCCTAGAGCTAGATACCAATGACAAGGGATGATGAGATAGGAGAAAATAAAGGGAAATGGATGGATGGATAAGAAGATGATAGGATAGGTGGATAGAGGGATAAGGAATGGGAAGGAGGGAATAGATTAGTGGATGGATAAATGGATGGGAAGATATAGATGAAAATATGGAAGAGGACTAGTGGATGAGAGTATAGGAAGATAAGGACTGGGAGATGGAAGGGAATATTGGATAGATAAATGGATGGGGGGGTAAGGATGGGTAGGATGGGGAGATGGAGAGGATTCTCTAGAGGAATGGATAGATGATTTCTCAAGGACTCAATCATAAATAAGGAGATGCCCCCACTCTAGATGTGTCATGCATGACGAGGTAAGAGGGATAGAAGGATGCGTGGATAAGGGAGTGAGATGGGCAATGGAAGATAGATAGATGTAGATAGGATGCAGGGACAATGGAAGATAGATAGAGGTGGATAGGGAATATGATAGTGTATGGATGGATAAATGAATGAGTAAATAAGGATGAGAAGGATGGAGTAGGACTAGTGGATGGATAGATAGGAAGATAAGGATGGGGAGATGGAAGCAATCTCGTAGATGGATGGATAAATATGGGGAGATAAGGATTAGGAGGATGGAGTAGGATGAGTGGATGGATGGATAGATAGGAAGATAAGGATGGGGAGATGGAAGGGATCTCTCAGATGGATGGAAATGATTACTTGTAGGGATAGATGGATGATATCTCCAAGGACTCTATCGCAAAGAAGAAGATGCCCCCACTCTAAATGTTTCATGCGTGACGAGGCAAGGAGGATAGCCGGATGTGTGGATAAGGGAGTAAGATGGACAATGGAAGATAGGTAGATGTGGATAGGATGCATGGACAATGGAAGATAGAGAGAGGTGGATAAGGAATATGATAGTGTATGGATGAGGGGAATATATGCCAAGAGGTGTCCAAAGAATGTGTATAGGTTTGCCCCTATCTATATCAAGATCACAAGGAATATGGAGGGATTGGGATAGGATGGATAGGATGCAGAAGATAGGCAGATGTAGGAAATTGAGGAAAGGGATGTCTAAGTGGATGTTTCCCCCAATCGTGGAAGGAGACTAGATGGGGGATTTACGCATGATGCCTATTTGCTAGGTTTTCATCATGGTACTTATCCAAGGTGCTTGTTTGCCAAGTTTTCACCATCGGACAAATGAGTTTCTCTTTACTATTTTCTTTTTTTTCTTTGTTGTTTCTCTCTTTTTTTTTTGTATATTTTCCCAGATTTTTCAGATTTTTTTGTATTTTTGTGATTTTTGGGACTTCTCAGATAGAAAGACAGATGGAGATGGAGGAGGATATGGATTCATAAGACATATGATAAAGTGGATGGATGAAGGACTCAAGCATCAAGTTCCATATGAGGTAATAAGAGCCCATGTGTAAAGTGACCATTGGATGTTGGTACAACCTTATTAGGAGAAATGGATTATGCAAGAGGATGAATCAAAGGGATTGGATGGGGGAGATAGGAGGGATAGTGGATGGGGTTATAGAAAGGATATGGATGAAATGATGGAGTGAATGTGTGATAGGGGAAGGTGTTTAGGACCAACATTGTCACATGTGGTGGATGTGAAATGAGAGGAGGGTTGATGGATGGAGAATGTGGTAAGACTAGAGGTGTTGGGAGAGTGAATTTTGGGACAAAAGGACCCAAAACAGATTTAGGAGATGGAGGATGTGAATTATGAGATTTTGGAATAGCAACTTTGGATGTTGTTATGAATTTTTCATTTGAAGGTATTGCCTCTTTTGTCTTTGGGATCCACATGGTTTTGATTTTTTCTTTGGTGGGCCTATGTGGCCATTTAGATTGATTTGGATTTTGGATTGGATGTTTCTTTTCATCAACATGTCTTTTGAAGGGGACATGAGGAGCTTTAGATTCATGTGGATGTTTGGATTTATATATTATTTCTTTGGCATCCAAAGTGATATTAGTAGCAATGGGATGGATATGATGTGTGGATGGAGTGATAGAAGTAGGCATTTGATGAGGAAGTGTGGATGGAGGATGCGAGATAGCATGCATAGAGGGGTTCCTTTGTTGACCTTGATTAGGAGTTATGAAGGTAGGATTTTTATGTTGTGTACGAGGGATAGGGGGTGGATGAATCAAAGGATGATAGGATAAGATGGAGGGGGTGATTTTTGGATATAAGGTCCCAAAATGAACCGTGTATATGGAAGATGTGTGGGGTTTGATGGAGGGCTATAAGAACCAATAGGAGATGGAGGATGAGAAATGATGGATGGAGTGACATAAGGACCCAAAATGGATTTAGAGGATGAGGGAGGAAGATTGATGGTTGTTTTTAGGTAATATGATGGAGGAGGGGGGATGGTGGCAAATGACTTGGTAGAACGATGGAAAGTACTTCTTGTGCCTTTAGAAGAGGATTGTTTAGGATGTACAAAGGTTGTACCAACATATTTAGTGTGCAAGTTTTTGGAGACATATCCAAGACCATGTGTGCCTGAATGTTCTTTGACTTGGATGGGCTCTAAATTACCTTGCTCATGAAGGCCTAAACCTTTTCCTTAATAGTTCATGTTCTTGAGCATATGATCTAGGGTAGGATGCTTATTCTATTGGAAGCATGATGCGAGCACATTAGTAAGTGGAAGAGGTAGGGTGGTGCATACACATTGTTTTGCTTTTGTAAGAAGGCCACCATGGATAAGTTTAATGTGACCAAGGTGATACAAAAGTGGCGTTGGGATGGTAGGATGAGATGGTGATGAAGGATCATGCGATGGAGATGAGGGGATAGCAACATTACGAGGAAAGAGTGATAAGGGATCGAGAGAGGGATTAGGGAAGATGATAGGATTTGGGTTTTTGGTAGTGGATGATGAGGGCTCATGAGATAGAGTGATTGGATCTTGAATGCAAAGGGGATCATGGGATAGAGTGGCTGAGCTAGTGTGATCTGGAGATGGGGTGGATGGGAGGATAGGATCATGACTTGGTTAAGGATAGGAATCATGAGATGGGATGGATGGGGGATTATGATCTTGGATGTAGTGGATGGGATCGGAGGATCTTGATTTTAAGGAGGGGATATGCTTGTATGCTTTGGATCAAGCTCTTGGCATGAATCATCTTGTGTGGGATGTATGATGATGGAAGAGTGTTGGAGGGATGCCTCAATTGGGGGAGATAGGAGGATGGAGGATTCATGAAGGTCATGGGATTGAAGTTTGTGAATATTAGGACTGGGAGGAGGGGATTGGATGTCTTCAATGGATTGGGTGGATCTAGTAGTAGAAGATGGGGATTTAAAGGATTCGAAGGGTTTGACCAGCTCAACCATTTAGATGGTGTCAAGAATGGTGATGGGAGGGATAGGTGTAGCATGGAGGAGGGCCTCATCACTAGTGATAGTACATGATAGAGTGGGAGGTCATGGTGTAGTATGGAGGAGGGCCTCATCATTAGTGACAGTACATGATAGAGTGGGAGGGAATGGTGTAGGATTGACGAGGGCCTCATTATTAGTGATAGTACATGATAGAGTGGGAGGGCATGGTGTCTCTTCTATCATGAGTCCTTGGGCGACATTTGGAAGAGACGCAAGATTAGATAGAGTGATGGGAATGGATGGAGGATCAGGGATGGATGGAGGATTACGATTAGGGATTGGTGGATTAGGATTAGACGTGGGGATGTGATTGGATGGAGGACTAGGAGGATATGGAGGATTAGGATTAGATGAAGGGACAGGAATGGATGGAGGATTAGATGTGGGTATGGGATTGGATGGAGGACTAGGGATTGGTAGATAAGGATTAGATGTGGGGATGGGAGTGGATGGAGGACTAGGAGGAGATGGAGGATTAGGATTAGATGAAGGGATGGGATTGGATGGAGGACTAGGAGGAGATGGAGGATTAGGACTAGATGAAGGGATGGGATTGGATGGAGGACTAGGAGGAGTTGGAAGATTAGGGTTAGGGATTGGAGGATTAGATGAGTGGATGGGTGGATGAGGATTATATGTAGAACTAGGAGGATATGGAGGATTATGATTAGACGAGTGGATGGGATTAGATGGAGGACTAGGAGTGGTTGGAGGTGGGTTATTTTTAGATGGAGGATTAAGATATAATACGGTGAAAGGGCGAGTGATGTAGGATGATGTGGATGTTAGACTAGATTGGGAAGATTGGGATGGTGAGTGATAGTAGGAAGATGTAGATGAAGGATTAGAATGGGGAGATGTAGAATTAATGTAAGGGTATTGGGATGGGGGATTGTGATAGGAAGGTGTGGATGTTGGATTAGAACAAGAAGATTGAGGTGCTGAACCGTCATAGGAAGAAATGTATGGTGAGTTGGCATAGAAGGATATGGATGATGGATTAGGATAAGCATATTGATATGGTGGTTTAGGATAGGAGGAATATTGGGATGGGGGATTGCGATGGGAAGGTGTGGGTGTTGGATTGGGATGGGAATTTTGGAATGTGGGATTAGGGTAGAGGTATTGGGATAGCTGATGATGATAAGAAGAGGAGGATAGAGGTTGAAAGGGAAGACATGATGGATATGTCGATGGTGAGGATGTTGGATATCCCTTGTCAAGGGTAGCATAAGGACCGTTATTAGATGCTGATGAAGGCATGGTGGGATAGTTCAAAGAAGTAGTGGGATTTTGGGAGGCAATTGGAGAGAGCTTGCTAGCAATGATAGTGTCAAGGGGATATATATAACAATCTTCATGATCAACAAGATATTTATTATCGTCATCAACGTAATTAGGATTTCGCTTGACTACTATTATTGATCGTGTGAGAGGGGGATAAGGATTCATGATGGATATAGATTAGAAAGAAAGAATAGATGATGGATAAAGAAGTAGGATGTATTGGAGGCTCATATGGGGATTGGATGAAAGCTCAGATTGGGATTAATAAAAGCTCAGATTAGGATGATGGGATTATCGCTCAGATTAGAACTGGATTGGAGCTTAGATTGGGATTGGATTAGAGGATATGATAGGATAAGTTTGTTTTGGATTGGATGATGAATTAGAATTGGTTGATGGAAAGGGTCTTAAACCCAATTCAAAAATCACCCTAGGTGACTTAATACGTTGGTTGATCGGATTAAACGGGCTAAATCAATGATCACGACACCGAATACGCCTTGAGATAGAAGGGGATTGATTTGGACCAATGATGTTGAATTACAACACAAATACACCTCAAGATAGAAGCAGATTGATTAGGTTGAAGATAAGGATTGATATGTAGGATAACGATCAAACTTAATGCCTTGGTCTATTCGGGAGATAACTCCTAAAACAAGGTTTAAGTGATTTTGTGTTGAGAGATGATGATGAATGTGAGTGCAAATGTTTAGGTCACACGATAAGATGGTAGAATGGGTTTCCCAAATTCTGAAATGATCAATGTGAATGTAATAAATGGACATTTAGAAAGGTTAAATGGAGGGCTTAGAATGGTCAAATGGAGACTTAGAGTGGTTAAATAGAGGTTAGGAATGGTCAAATGAGTGTTTAGGATGATCAAACGATCAAATGGAGACTTAGAGTGGTTAAAAAAAGGTTTGGAATGGTCAAATGGATGAAACTGTCCATTCAGGAGGATGTATCTGCCCTTCTGCAGTCAAACAGTGGATCAGGAGGGCCTATCTGCACTTCTGCAATGAAATTTTTTGAAACAGGGGGGCGTATCTGCACTTCTGTAGTGAAAAATGCTGAAATAGGAGGGTGTATCCGCACTTCTGTAATAAAAATAACTGAAACAAGGGGGCGTATCCACACTTCTGCAGTAAAAAAATGCTGAAATAGGGGGGCAAGTTCGCCCCTCTGCAAGAAAACAGTGACTTGGTTTGGATGATGAGATTATGGCAAGGACTTGAAATGACTCAATGAGGCTGACTTATCAAAATTTATTGGTTTTTCATAGAAAGACACTTTGAACAAGCACAATCCTATGATTAGTGTTAAGGGGTATGGCCAACAAAGGTCTTACTCTAGGATGCACAAGGTTTCCAGGGAGTCCTCGATATACACTCGGTACATGAGGCACAAACTATGAACACCAGTCTGTCACAAGTGTGAGTCAGGAACCCCAACGAAATACTGAAAGGCTCAGACCAACTCTTCACATCTATCAAGTTATCACTCTAGCTTCGACGCTCCACCAATTACGACACAACTGGATTGGGGTACAACTTTGGCTCTCCCCCATTTTTATACCCTGCCGGTATGTGTGGTTGGGATTGTCCCTTGGGGTGATGAAATCCCCAAGTAGGTCCCACTAAGAAGAAGACACTAATTGTTTCCAACTACCTCCCAATCCACACAAAGTGAAAGGGGAAGATGAAAACGAACTAATGCCCCTTTAGGGTAACATAAAAAAAAGCAAACATAAAAAACAACAAGTATTACTTCCCTCTAATTATACTAAGTGAATAGATAAAACAATAAGGAAAGCTTTTAAAATTTGAATAAAATAAAGGCCCTGCAAGCAAATGTTAGCTATTTATCTTTTTTCCCTTTGTGAATTTCAGCAAAAACTACTGCAAAGTATCAGCAATAAATTTGACTTCACCCACCAACAAACATGGTTAGAGGGTTAGAACTCTAAACAACAAAAAATGGCGACAAAAACGGAGCTAAAATGCAACTTTTTTACCTTCCCAAACGTGCTGTTTAGGGAAATCCAACCCTCTGCAGTGAAAAATGCCGGAACACGGGGGCATATCCGCACTTCTACAGAAAAAAGTTAGAAAAAATGATGGAACACAGGGGCGTATCCATACTTCTACAAAAAACAGTTAGGAAAAATGTCAGAACACGGGGGCGTATCCACACTTCTGCAGAAAACAATTAGAAAAAATGTCGGAACACAAGGGCGTATCCGCACTTCTATAGAAAACAGTTAGGAAAAATGTCAGAACACGGGGGCGTATCCACACTTTGGCAGAAAATAGTTAAAAAAAAAATGTCGGAACATGGGGGCGTATTTGCACTTCTGCAAAAAAACAGTTAAAAAAATGTTGGAACACGGGGGCGTATCCGCACTTTTGCAAAAAAAAATTAGGAAAAACATTGGAACATGGGGGCGTATCCGCACTTCTGCAAAAAAACAGTTAGAAAAAAATGTTGGAACACGGGGGCCTATCCGCACTTCTGTAGAAAAGAGTTAAGAAAAATGTCAGAACACGGGGGCGTATCCGCACTTTTGCAGAAAACAGTTTTAAAAAAAAAAAAAAAAACATCAGAACAAGAGGGCATATCTGCACTTCTGCAGTGAAAATTGTTAGAAATTTCAAAACAGGAGGGCATATTCACCCTTTTGCAGCGCCCAGGAGGGCAAGTACGCCCCTCAGTGGGGCAAATCCACCCCTCTACGACTTGAATCTGTAAACAACTTAGACAACAACAAACATAAAGCAAAAAGACCCGTTTGTGGGTCCCATCGGGTGTGCCAGAAATGTGATCTCCTAAAATGTTATGTCCTAATGTGAGATGCTAAACAACTAATGATGCAATAAAAATAAATAACACAAAAGAGGACACCTCAAAGATTAGCCTAAGAAAATGGTAAGCATGAAAATAAGATAAAACAAATTGAAGTTGGTTATACCTTCATGCTGCTCCTTTCTTGGTTGGCCCTTTGATTTTTTGAAGATTTGTGTGCTCCTTGGATGAAAAGCTAGATTGAATGTTCAAAATGATATGCAAGATGGATTGAGATATGATAATTATGAGATGAGAGCTCAAATGGCAATTTGGCAAGAGTTTGGTTAGCAAAAGATTTGATCTCTTTTTTGAGAGAAATGAGGGGGTATTTATAGGATAATTTGAATTCGCTAGAGAATTCAACGGTTGAGATTGATCCAACAAAGCCAAGATGAAGGGATATGGTGAGTTGAAGACTCACAAGCCCTCACATCTTGCCATGTGGAATGTGAGATGGCCTAGGGTGGGGTGATGTGGAAATGAGGTGGAAGAGAAGTACATGAGGTGGAAGAAGGACAAGTACCTTGTAGGTACCTTGGGGGATGAGAAGATTCCTTGGAGGAATAAAAGTGAATTAAAAATTCACAATGATTGGAAGAATA
This sequence comes from Sequoiadendron giganteum, assembly GCA_007115665.2. NCBI lineage: Eukaryota > Viridiplantae > Streptophyta > Pinopsida > Cupressales > Cupressaceae > Sequoiadendron > Sequoiadendron giganteum. The sequence continues at coordinate 557,088,983 of CM021102.1, forward strand.
TAGTGGATAAGAGAGGGTTTCCAAAAAGGTGGGGATTTGCCACATGTGAGAGATGTGACAAGTCCAAGGTTCTAGAAGCCTTGGGCACATGTAAAATGACAAGTCACATTTGCATGGGGATAGAGTAAACCTTGGAAGAATAAAATGTGAATTAAAAATTCACATGGGGAAGAGAGGAACCTAGGATGAATAAATGTGAATTAAAAATTCACATGGGAAAGGGAGTCAAGGCCAAAAAAGGCAAATGGGAAGGTTGACCAACAAAGGTATGCCAAATGTGGCTAATGACTATGATTGAGGTTGCGCAAACCCTTGATTAGAATAATTAATGAAAGATTAGAAGAAAGTGAGAGATTATGGAGGATGTGACACTAATCTTGATTAAGTGGTGCACAACCTAATCATAGATTAATTTATTTAATCTAGATTAGAAGAGGGTTATGGAGAATGTGACAAAGAGAGAGAAAAAGAGGGATTATAAGTTGGTTTTAATCCAAATAGGTCAAATGACTAAATTAAATAAATTGTCTTATATATTTAATTTAGAGAATAAAAGGTGTAAAGTAAAGTATTTAATTATTGAATTACATACTTTAGGAACCTTAGGCTGAAAATAAAATAATGATTAAATGAATTATTTAATCACTATTAATGAGATAGATGAACATAATAGACGATTTTGATCATATGGAAGTGATAAAATTTAGATGTCCACACATGCCACCACTAAGACCCCAACCTCACAACACTAGTAATGCATCCCAATACTATCCTCCATTAGGTCAAAAATGTGTACCACCTCAGAATATACATTCTCAGCCACAATACAATGTGTATCAACAACCTCAACATGGACAACAACAATATCACAATCTACCCCCCTTTAATACGCCCACACAAAACCCTATGAGTAGATAGTTTGATTTGACAGGATATCAGTTATATCCATATCCAATGGACAACAATTTGAGAAATATGGTTCCTAAATTCAATGGAAATAATGTGATATCAACTGAGGAGCATATTAGGAATTTCAATGCTTTTATACAAGATATTGGTATAAAACATGAAGATGTAAACATGAGACTATTCATGATGCCATTAATTGAAGAGGCAAGGGATTGGTTCAATAGTTTTCCTAATCTCTCAATAGATTCTATAGCAGATTTTCAAAATTAGTTTCTAGAACAATATGGAAATCCATGTGCTCCTAAGTTTACTTTACATGAATTAATAAGCATTAAAAAATATCAAAATGAATCGGTCTATGAATTTAATTAGAGATTCTCCAAATTGTACAATAAGATACAATAGGGGTCTAAATTAACTGACCCTACAACCTTGAGTATTTATCTAAAAGCCTTTGACCCAAAAATAGGGTATGAGATCAGGAATAGATGCTCTAGAAGTCTGTCAGAGGCACACAAGATAGCACTGACCATTGAAAACAACAAAAAGGCTGCTGGAATGACTGGTAAAGGAGATAACATTAAAGTTCCCCAAAATCTCAACAATCCTTAGAGGTAGGAAAGTACATATAGAAATGAAAGGCCAAGACTGCATGATATGCCATATAATACAAATTGGAAAAATGCAAAAACCATTGTTGATAGGCCTAAGTACAAAGAGACCCCTGATCCTTTGAAAAAGAAAGGTGCATACATGGTTAATAATAATCCTTGGTGTCAAGTTTGCAAACTACCTCATTCTCTAGACCACTGTGTTGTAGCCCAGTTGATACAAGAAGAGGAGACACCAGTTGATAATAGAGAAGAAGATCCAACTATATATTTAACTTCTCATGATATCCATGCGGTTGAAAATGAATATTCATCTTCAGAAGAGGAAGGTTATGAGTATGATGTTGACAAGCAATGGTATCATATTCACATGGTAGAACAACAAATCTTCTCTGATCAAGAGAGTGAAAGTAGTGATGAAATACAACCTCCTTCTACACCACCCAAGTCAAACAAGTCAAGATGGAGGAGACCAACTGAGGATGAAAACAAAGAATTAACTATTGGTGGAGTTGAACAAGGAAAAAGTAATTATGGGTTAAGAAACAAGACATTAAATGCAGATGAAGGCACTCCAAGGGGGTTATTTATGAAATAAAAGGGGATAGCTCAGGATAAAACAAAGAAGGTAGAAGATAAAGACATCATCAAAAATGAGCAAAGAAACATTCCAAAAAGGGATGACAAAGAGTCAAAAAACAAACATAAACATGGCGAGGAAAATAAAAAGGAGAAGGAAGAAAATAAAGAGGATCCACCAGAAATAAAGAGAATAACTAAAAATAAGAACTCCTCCTCATTTGATTTCACATAGGCTTTATCTCAGATGAAGATGTTCGTGCCATTATTAGAGATAATGAAGATCAAGGAATATAGAGATAGTTCCATTCAATTGATATCTAATGGAACCAGTAGAAAGAAAAATTTAGGAGATAAGAGTAATAGTAGGCAGGGAGATATAAAATTTCATGAAGTCTATCTTGGTGATGCCTTAGTGAGCCCTCCACAAGTAGAACCATTTTTTACCACATTGCTCATAAATAAAAAAATGGTAAGAAATTGTATGATTGATTCAGGGGCTTCTATAAATATCATGCCAGTAGGAGTTATAAAGTAGCCTAGCCTATGGGTGGACATTACGAGTGGAAAATGCTATGCCATGGATAGTAGACCTGTTGTAGTAGTGAGAATCATGAAATATGTAGAAGTGAAATTGGATTCTTATCCACAAGCAGTATATACCATTGATATAACTATAATTGACACTCCTCATTTTGGGATACTTTGATCAAGACAATGGACTGCAACAGTTGGAGGAAATGCACAATTTGATTTATCATATGCCACCATACCAATAAACCATGAAGAGGTCAAATTATATAAAGAACCAAGAATAAATCAGATTGTGGATTATGTTGCTCAAAATTAGTTAAATTTCTTATGTGATGTAGAGCTAGGATGTTTTGGAGTGGAGCCTTCATGACCTAAATTAATGAATACTGATCCAATTGAAAAACATGTTTCCAAAAATGAACATGGTGTGTGGAGAATGTACTTTTATGGAGTGCACAATAGAGAAGGCAATGAAGCAGGAGTGGTGTTTATCTCACCTGAAGGAACCGCATTCAAGTATTCATTTTTATTAACATTTGAGTGTACAAACAACATAGCATAGTATGAAGCTTTGCTAATCAGACTAAATATGGTTGTTAAGAACAAAATTAGGCTATTGGTTGTTCTTGGTGATTCTAAATTAATCATTTCATAAGTGAGATCCAAATATGCCACCAAAAACAAAAGACTAAAGCAGTACAAAAATGTTGTGTGGGATACTATTGAGTTGTTTGACGCCTTCTCCATTGACTGGATCAATAGGTCAAAAAATCTAATGGCAGATTTCCTTGCTAATGTGGCTTTGAAGAGATATGATATTACTTTGGCAAGGATTTCACAAGTTGAATTCAAAACAAGACCTGCTATCCCTGATAACATTTATAGTTGGCAAGTCTTCAATTATGATACTGATCTGATCAAATTTTTGTATTGCATAGATCATTATGAAGCCCAGGAGAAGAAAATGGAAAATAGACGGTGTTTGGAAGGGAAGTTGTACAACTCAAAACTAAAAAAATTCCTAAAGGACTTGTGACATTAGAAACAATATTTGATGGAAATGAAAAATCCATGATAAAACAAACACCTATAAAAAAGGTAGATGTTGAAGAAATAAATCTAGGGACAAAGTTGGCACCAAAAAGAGTATACATTGGAAAAAAGATAAGCCCAACAATTAGAAAAATGTTGATTGCACTACTAAGAAAATATAAGCACATTTTTGCATGGTCCTATGAGGATCTTAAAGAATATAGAGAAGATCTTTTTCAACATGAGATTCCATTAAAACAAGATACCAAACCATTCAGGTAGAAACAAAGACCTATAAACGCTACCTTGGAACCAAAAATGCATGAGGAGCTCATAAAGCTAAGGGAAGGAGGTATTATTAAGCCAATTAGACACTTATCTTGGGTCTCTAATTTGGTACCAGTCAAAAAGAAAAGTGGGGATATAAGACTTTGTGTAGACTTCATAAACTTGGACATATCTTCTCTCAAAGATAATTACCCACTTCCAAACATGGAAGTTATGTTGCAAAGAGTCACAAGTTGTGAGTTGTTGTCCATTATGGATGGATTCTCAGGTTACAACCAAGTAAAGGTTAAAGAATAAGAACAATACAAGACAAACTTTACTATGCCATGGGGGACATATGTGTATGTTAGGATGCCATTTGGACTCACAAATGTTGGTGCAACATTCTAGAGGGCCAAGGATGTTTCTTTTTCTGACCTGATTAATGCAATAATGGTGGTCTATCAGGATGATTTAACTACATATTCCAAAAAGGAAGAGGGCCATGTGGCTCATCTTGAAAAAATATTTCTGAAAGCATTAGAATACGATCTCTCTGAATCCCAAGAAATGTCATTTTGCAGAAACAAAAGGAAAATTACTTGGGCATATAGTCTCTAAAGAAGGAGTAAGGATTGATCCTTAAAGATTGGAGGCCATTGATAAGATACCTATACCCAAGATGGTCAAGGCTACTCAATCCTTTTTTGGACAAATCCATTTCATAAGAAGGTTCATATCAAATTTTGCAGAGATAGTAAAGCCAATATAAAAAATGCTAAAGAAGGGTGAAAAGATTGATTGGACTACTAAGGTTATAAATGCATTCATATCCATAAAGAGAGCAATCAAGGAAGCTCCATTACTAAAATCCCTAGATTTAAAAAAATCTTTCCAAATATTTTCATTCGCATCTTATCATACAGTCACTGCAGTGATGCTCCAAAAGAATGATGAAGGGTATGAACAACCAGTCTCCTTTTTTAGAAAACCTCTCCAAAATGCAAAGTTGAAGTATGATATTGTGTAGAAACGAGTGTATGCATTGGTGAGAGCTTTCAAGGCATTCATACCATATTTATTAGGAACAAAAATTATAGCTTATGTGCCTAATGTTGCTGTGAAAGATGTGTTCATACAAAATGAAACAACAAGGTGTAGATGCAAATGGATATATAGAGTCCAAATTCCAGATTACCAAACTGGTAAGAGGACAAGGACTAGCCAAATTGATGGCTGAAACAAACATGGAAGTTTCCCAAATATACAATATGAATGATGAAGAGAATATAGCCACTAGTATTGAGAACACATCATGGTATACTAATATTGTATATTATCTTAAGAATTTGAAATGTTTAGAAGGATTCAATGACAATAGAAAAAGAACACTCAAGTTGCAGGCTTTGAAATATATATTCATTGAGGGAGACCTCTATTGGAAGAATAGGGATGGTGTCCTATTTCTATGCTTAGATGAACAACAATCAAGACATGTATTGAAGGATATGCATGAAGGAGTATGTGGGGGACACTTTTCTACAAAAACAACTAATCATAAGATACTCAGGGTAGGGTACTATTGGCCCAAATTTTTCAATAATGCACATGAATATACTAGAAAGTGTGAAGCATTCCAATTTTTTTTAGGAAAATTGAAGTATCAAGGAGCATTGCCTCTGAGACCTATGTAGGATGAAGCCCCCTTCCATCAATGGGGAATTTCTTTCATAGGGGAAATTATAGAAAAATCTAGTCGAGGGCACAAATTGATATTTGTGGCCACATATGTTTTCACAAAATGGGTGGATGCAATCCCAAATAAACAAGCAACAAGCAAGGTGGTGATAAATTTTCTGATAGAGAATATCATAACTAGATTTGGCACAACAATGAGGATGATCACATACAATGGGATGTGTTTTAGGTCTGATGAATTCAAAAATTTATGTCATACATATGGAATTTATATTTCTTATGTCACCCCTTACCATCCACAAGCAAACAAGAAGGTATAATCTAGCAATAAAAGTCTTCTAAAAATGATAAGAAGGATGTTAGATAGGAACAAGAAAACACGGGACTCAAAGTTGAGAATGGTTGTGTGGGTAGATAGGATTACTGTAAAGAAGGCTATTGGAAGGTCTCCCTTTAAACTTTTATATGGGGCTTAGGCTAGGATCCCTTTACATAATCTGTTACCAGTAAGTAGGTTCATTTTGGAGGAAGACTTAGATATTCCAAAACCAATGGAAGAGAGGATGGATCAACATGCAAAACTTGATGAAGTAAGGAGAATGAACCAAAAACAAAATAGGAAGTTGCAATCACAAATAAAATATATTTTTGATAAGAAATCCAAAGATAGAAAATTTGAAGTAAATGATTTGGTACTAATGTGGAATTCTAGATGCCAAGAAAAGGGAAATCATGGAAAGTTTGAAGCTTTGTGGCTAGTCCCCTTTGTTATCATTGGCAAAAGAGGGGAGGACTCTTATTATTTGAAAAACATATCAGGAAAGGAACAAGAATTGCATGTACATGGGTATTTCCTAAAACACTTATTTTCTTGAAGAACATAGAGGATTAAGGGTTACCAGTGCATGGAAAACTCTTGAAAAACCTCTTAAAATGTATCATTTCCATCCACAATAGAATAGGTGAAGGTTAGGGATTGCCATTGCATGGAAAATTCCTGAATAACCTTCTAAAATAAATAAAAAAATTGTCATGCACAATAGAATATGAATTCATATCACTTCCACCACTCTTCATTTTCCTCATTTCCACCACCATTCCATGCCACATGCTACATGGTCTACTCTCCCACTAATCTGAATTCTTGAAATGATCTCACAATCGTTCATCCCCAGATAGAGCCACTGTTGGGACTATAATTTTTTTCAAAATTTTAGTGGCTTACATTCATAGATTCCACAAGGTAGCCACATTTTGATTGAAAAATTGCTATAATCCATTTTCACATATCATATCCACCATTGATCACATCAAATTTAACCTTTTGACATATCAAAATCCCTATGATCATTATTAAGCAAGAGCCTCTGAATAAATAATCCATATCAGCATGACTAGGTCTATGTCTCTCCGACCCATAAGCTATGGGTTTTCAATTCAGGCATTTCTGGCATATTGATGAAAGGTTAACATTGTCACATCGATCAAAAACTTAGGAGGATATACATTCGGGAAGAAAAAGTCTATTGTTTCACCGATGAAAAGGTTATCAACAAGAACAATACTATTGGAGTGAGATCTTTAAGTTACCCCAAACCTACATGTCATGCTGATGAACTTTCATCGATAAGATATTCACTTTGATTCATCAATATAGAAAAAAGGAACATGTCTGGGAGACATGTGCTATCAAAATGAGTTTCAAATGTCTTTCCGACCCCATATGTTACATTGATGAAAGTAATATCAAAGAGAGTCTTTCCGATTCATCTATAGGAGGAGGAATATATTATCGGGGAGACTAGTAACGTCAGAGTGACTCCAAAATCTTTCAGTGATACTTGTTCTCTTGTCGATGAGTGATATGGATCAATAGATCAGTAAGAATAATATTTGGTCTCCTCAACCATATAAGGTGTCTAATGAACATTTGGTTGGGTTCAAACACATAGATTGGCCAAATTTTAAGTAACTCTTGCTGATATAGTCATTCGATCTGAAAGTGGGAAATTCAAAAAATATGCTACACTCATGGTCAAAGTTGGACATTAATGGCTGCATAGATACACACTGCATAGATAATTCTCTGAGTGAAATAAGAGTAACTAAGGAGAATTTGAAGGGTTGGAAATGAAAGGAATGAGAGAATGGATGGAGGCCAGATAATTTCTTGCAACCGAAATATTTCCAAGTAAGCTTATAAATTATCTACAATTATATTTTCAATTCTATTAATTTCAGGAATAGAGGGTTTGATCTCTAGAAAATCAAAAATTAGGGAAAAATAAAGTGAGGGTAGCCATCTTAGGGGAAAGAAACAAAAAATTGAGACAAGGGATGAACCAAAAATAATTGAAAGAAAATTGAATCAAGATCTTATTTAGCAACTACCTGATTCAAGACCTAAAGCTAGGCATTATACACAACTTAGGGAAAATATGGAGAAATTTGAAGACAAGTGCAGACATATAGGGGATGTGTGGACTTCAATTCGGGGATATGAGATACTTATGTTTCATTATCATTAGAGACATAGGTTTGAGCTAGTATGTAATCCTTGGAAATTTAACTTGGGAAAATTGGTCATCCCAAATGTATTTGTGGATGTGGAACTAAAGAAAATTTTAGCTACCCATTAGAATCCAAAACTCAAAGCTATCTGCAATTCATTGGGTAAACCTTTTATTCATGAGTTAGAAGCTGCAAATTGTGAAATTTTTAACCTTGACGACACATGTGATGAAGCTATCATGAATGAGAATTTAGAGAAAGAATTTGGGAGAATGAATACAACCTATAGGGGGTGGAGATTACCATTATATAGGCCTAAGAAGGATGGAAATTTGGTTCCACTGGATGACAATGACGGGCCTCCATTTCATGTAGACTTATTCGAGCCCTATTTGAGATACACATACTTCTAAGTGTGTAAAATGTTAGGGATGGAAGCTCCTGAGTTTATGTCAATTGTACCAATGGTAATTGCAGCTGATGTTCAGTATCACAATGCTACACCCTTTGATTATGCTTCATATATCTTCAGGGGAATTGATTCAGGACTGATGGAAATTAAAAATGGGTCACCTGTTCTGCATTTCAAGCATTACTTTATTTTAATGCATATAATAGTGTATTATGGACAAGAATTAGGAATGTGTCCAAGGAGTTAAATATTACACAGTATGATAAAGAGGGTAAATTGCTACTAGTTCAGTTATGGGCTGTTATTTGGGATAGCTGATTTGTCAATTCAAGTTCTGTGCATTTTGAAGAGTACTTTGTTAAGCCATTAGATAAATTTTTTAACCATACTTGTGACTATTCATTATCTGATGAGATTAAGAGGTTCCTCAGACCCAAGGATTTCAACGGGCCTATTGATCACAACTAGGGAGATTGGTACTATTTTGAGGATGCTACTATGATTAGGGTGTATGGTTTTGAGGATACACCATTTATTTTGTCAAAAAAGATGCCTGATAGGATTCCTTACTTGGAAATTGTTAGGTAAATGAACTTCTCAAGTGTAATGAATCTAAGTTCCTTTGGAAAGCATGCATTCATGCCAAGCACTTTGTGCTTTGGAGATTTCACTATACTATCCAAAGAAGGATATGATAATATTTTGGTTAAGCTATTGCATTTTAATTTGAAGAAAGCTCCACCACAAAAAGGGTTTGATCCAGAGGGATACATTGAATTTTCCAGAAAGAAGATGAGCATGGATGGGTATAATCATATACCTTATCCATATGATGATTTGATCATAAATTTGGAAGAGAAAGAAGATAAGTTGGTTGTTGATGAGTATAACAAGGGAGTAGAACAAAGAGTAAATGAGATACAAGAAGTGCAACTGTTATCTTTTGGAGAGGAGTCATCTAGTGATAAGGGAACTTAGGGTCCAACTGATTAAATCTCCAAATTGAAAATTAAGGATTATGAGTCTCCTCTTAGAGAACAAATAATTGAAGAGGGTTTTGACACTGACACAAGGAAAATGGCTTATAGATCCTTTGTAGCTGATGATGAGTTTGTAAAGTCTCCATAATTTAGAGCTTTCTTGTACACATAAAAGGAAAAATCAATAAGAGAATGTATTGAAAATATAACACCGAACAATGAGGATCAATTGTTGAATAATTTGAAGTCAAGTGTGGAAAAGGAAATGAGAGATATGACCTAGAGAAAGGAAGAAAGTTATTAGAGGAGTCACGTGTTATGATTTTCCCAGGACTAGACTTGAATTTTGATCTTATTTTTGATATTTTCTTTAAGGATAACAATGCTACTCATAAGCTTTGTCCTGAAGGAGTGACAAAAGTGTATAAAAGATCAAAGTATAATCTTGATGAAGGTTCCCTCATGATCTAGGCCCTGTATCCACCACACAAGAAGTCTATTATTATTGACATTGAAAGAGATTTCGGCCATATCATGACACTAAAAGTTGGAGAGGTTGATCTCATAGCTACATCTGAGATTGGCATTAATGTAGCTAAGCTAAATAAAGCTCAGATTCAAATACTGATTAAAGAAAAGGAGATGTAGAATAATGAAAGGATACTCAAGGAGAATGATCGCTTGAAGGATATGGTTACAAAAATAGTGAAGAAGTCTACTAAGTTACTGACTCAAGGAGAAATCTCTTAAGCAAGGTACAAGTGGGAAGAATCTAATGTATATTCTCAAGGGAAATTTGATACACTTTCTGCAGTGTTTAGGAAGAGATAGGATAACTTGATGGTTTGGTTGAGCAAGCTCTGGTGGGTTCACTCATAGAATTATGTTGCAGAACATGAGCATAAAATAATTAGTGAAAAAATCCAAGAGAAGTTTTAGGAAATACAAAAGAGAGATACTCTCGATAATGAGGCTATCACTACTGCTAAGGAGATCATAAGAAAGCACAAATAAAATACCAATTGGATTGAAGAATGCAAGTTGATACTACAAAAGGCATTGTAAGTGGCCACATGAAAAGATTCAACATTGGATGAAGCTTGGAAACATAATGAGAAAATGGTAGTCATGGAGATAACTACCAGAAATGTGTCAGAGGATGTTGATACTTACAAGAGACAAGATTATTTGGACCATTTGTCAAAAGTCCACTAATGGCTAACTAGAGCCTAATTATCTTTATTTAAATGTTGTTAACTATTGTTGATATTAAAAGATATTCATGAAAGGGTGCAACCTCTTCAAATTTTTGATATATAAATCAATTACATAGTTACAAAAGGGATATATGCCAAGATAGAAAAATAGAAAATATAAATATTCCATGATGTTTACATTTAAAAAGACTATGTTGCAGATATAATTTCAAGGAGATCAATGAAAGATATTTGATTTCGTGGCTTCATATTGGTATCAGTTGTTTGTTGAATATATTTAGGTATTTGGTTGTCTCTAGTATAATATTTCCTTGTTATTTAAATTGGTGTATGCGAGATATGTTCAATTTATCAAAACACATTTGTTGTTCTTGTGTGATGTGATTAATTGGTTTCTTTTATAGAATTAAAACCCTTCTAATGAATCACAGTAATTTGGAAGTGTTATTTAGATCAATAAGAAGAGTCATATAACTAGGACTACCGTTCTGTCTCCAATTTGATGTTATCTATTGTTCCTGTGTGATTTATTTAATTGGTTCTTTCAAGAAAAGATTAAAATCCTTTTAATAAATCATAAGTAACCTGGTTGTGTCAATTGGATCCACAAGTAGATTTTTTCAGTCACTTTTTTGCACATTTATACAAGTCATAAACAAACATAAGTGTGCCAAACAGTTCGCGTTATTGTCAATATTAGTCACCCATCACTAGCTTTCTTTGCCTCTGTTTTACCCACTGAGGCATTGGTCTTATCCATCTCTTCATTAAAATCCATACAATTCACTCTAGGAACCTTAGAAAACATTCATTTCCAAACAACTACATTTTTTAACTGAACATATTCATATACCTTGATATTGCTTATAAAATTTATGCAAAATTAACCTTTACATCTATTTCACATCCCATTGCCACTATGAATAGATTACCTTAGTTAAGGATAACATAACTTTCAAATCTACTTCCACATTTGGGTACACTGTCTATGTTTAGTAAAGCCTAAAGAGTATAAGGTTCAATTACATTGATTGGCCTTGTACATTAGCCAAAACCATGTCAAGAGCTTGGAAACCTCTTGTGGTTCAAACCTACATTTGTGAGACCTAATAGGGTTTAGGGTATAGGGTTTAGAGGTTAAGGGTAGAGTGTTTAAGGGTTAAGGGTAGAGGGTTGAGGGTTTTAGGGTTTAAGGGTAGAGGGTAGAGGGTAGAGGGTAGAGGGTAGAGGGTAGAGGGTATATGGATTAAGGGTTAAGCATAGAGGGTTTAGGATTTAGGGTTTAAGGGTAGTGGGTGTAGGGTTTAGAGATAGAGAGTGTGGGGTAGAGGGTAGAGGTAGAGGGTAGAGGGTAGAGGGTAGAGGGTTTAAGGGTTTAGGGTTTATAGTTTACGGTTTAGGGCTTATGGTTTAAGGGTAGAGGGTTTAAGGGTTTATGGTAGATGGTAGAGGGTTTGTAGATGAATAAAATGTAGGACATCTTGATGTGGTGATTACAGATGAAGACAATGGAGGTCATGCTTATGGCTTTAGGTTTTAGGGTATAGGGTATAGGGTTTAAGGGTTAAGGGTAGAGGGTAGAGGGTTGAGGGTTTTAGGATTTAAGGGTTGAAGGTTGAGGATATAGGGTAGAGGGTTCGAGGTTTAGGGTTTAGGGATTAAGGGTTAAGGGTAGAGGGTTTAGGGTTTACGGATTACAATTTACAATTTAAGGGTAGAGGGTGTAGGGGTGAGAGAGAGAAAGGGGGGTTGAGGGTAGAGGGTAGAGGGTAGAGGGTTTAGTGTAGATGGTAGAGGGTAGAGGGTTTACAATTTAATGGTTGAGGGTTGAGGGTTGAGGGTAGAGGGTAGAGGGTAGAGGGTAGAGGGTAGAGGGTAGAGGGTAGAGGGTGGAGGGTAGAGGGTTGAGGGGGTTTATGGTTTAAGGGTTAAGGGATTAAGGGTTGAGTGTTGAGGGATTAGGGTAGAGAGTTTAGTTGGGTTTAAAAGGTTTAAGGGTTGAGGGTAGAGGGTATTGGGTTTAAGTGTAGAGGGTTTAAGGGTTTAGGGTTTAGGGTTTATGGTTTAAGGGTTGATCCAGGTGGATCTTCAGGACCTAAAATTGAAGTGTTCCAGTTTCTCTCAGAAGTAGTGCCATCGCGTAGAGCACAGAATTCTGAATCCGGCGCAACTTGAACGGGCGAAAAAGGAGTCCGTTTGCTCAAGTTACGCGCAGTCAAAGTTCGGTCAAAGGTTGGTCAACTCAGCTATCAGGGACGAGAAAAAAGGTGGAAAATTCATCGTCACAGAATTTGGTGAAAGTAGCGTCATCACGAAGAGCTCATCGTCATGATTCCAATGGTGTTCGTTTTGTGCAAATCGGACGTCGTGTGCGCAAGTTAGAGCCAGTCAAACTTTCCGGTTGACCGAGGTACAAGTGGTATGGTTGCTGACGTCAGCATGACGTCATCCTGTTGACTTGGCAGCAAGGTCATCGTACGGATGATGACGTGGACCAATGGGGTCTTGACACACGGCATTCTGTACAGTCCGTACATCCAACGTGGTGTGGTGACCTGACTGATGACATCATCAAAGTCAGCAAATTAGGCGATGACACGTGTCCTTCTTATGACATGGCAGTTGACATGGATGCTGACTGGGTAGCTGAGTCTGTGGGTGACGTGGCTGTTGACCGTGTTCTTTCGGCGAATCGATGATTGACACATGGCAGTGAGCTGGCATGACAACATGGATGCCGACTGGGTTCTCCTGGCCAATTATTGGCTGACACGTGGCCTCCCTTCTCTCCTCACCGGCGCGGGCAGTTTATTTGTTTGTTAAAAAAAAAAAAGGGGTATGTTGGGTGGAGGATTCGAACTCTCCACCAACCGTGCCTGAGTATTTCGCCGGACCGTTGCAACAAGCCGTGGCCACATAACCGTGAATTGCGGGCGGTTTGTTTTGTTATTAAACAGCCGAGATTTGGCCATAAAAGAACCGACGACGGGGAGTTGAACTCGTAACCGCTGGGCTCCCAAAACATGTGCTCACCGTTGAGCCACGAAATTCCTTCAACAATATAGTGGGCTCGGTTTTGTTTTGGTGAGTTGTAAAGCCCAAATGCCTAAACAACCTTTTAATGGTTATTTGTTAACAAAATAACCAAACCTCTCAAACTAAAAGCCCAAAAATAAATTGAACGAAGGGCTCTAAATTAATTTGAAAGATTAAGGGATGGTTGTTTTGATTTATATGTAAAAATTGGGAGATAGAGTTGTTTTTAGGAGATATGGAGAAATTTTCTAAATCATATGGTTTTCTACCATATCGGGTAAACTTCAAGTATAAAAGGGAGGAGTCTTGGAGTGTTTTGAATCAGCCATTAGTTGATCAGCCATTAGTGGATGATCCATTAGTTGATCATCACTTCCTAAGTTGATCCATTAGTTGATCATTCTCCATTGTATCCCTTTCTCTTGGTCTTTGAGAGGATTTTGTGAGAGAATTTTTAGAGGGAATTAGGAGAATATTTGAGTTGTGATGTATTGTTGTTCTAAGTCTTGTAGTAGATCCTATTAGGCAAAGTTAGTTTTCTTCCTCTTTGTTAGTCATCCCTAGCCTTGAGAGCTTTTGAGAGGGGTGTGAGTGAGAGACTTTTTATATGACTTTGTGGAAAGGCTACAAGATATTGTAAAGCAGTATTACAAGAGGCTTGTGGAGATTGTACTGCGTTTCAGAACATTTCAATACATTGGTCACTCGATTGAGCTCGACCCGGAGACGTAGTCACGTTGTGGCGAACTCCGTAATCAAATTGGTGTCTTCTTGTCTCTCTCTTGATTCTATGTTTTGAATTCCTTCTGATTAATGTTCTTGCTACTTCATTGTTGATGTCTTTATTCCTTTGTTCATAATCACTTAAGCAACGTTTGTCATAGATCCCTTCCGCTATACGGATCAAGGGTAGATGATTTAAGGGTTTAGGTTATATGGTAGAGGGTTTAAGGGTTAAGGGTATAGGGTAGAGGGTTTACATTTTAAGGGTTGAGGGTAGAGGGTAGAGGGTTAAGGGTAGAGGGTTTAGGGTTTAAGGGTTGAGGCTTGAGGGATTAGGGTAGATAGTTTAGTTGGGTTTAAAAGGGTTTAAGGGTTGAGGGTAGAGGGTATTGGGTTTAAAGGTAGAGGGTAGATAGTTTAAGGGTTTAGGGTTTGAGGGTATAGGGTATAGGGTTTAGGGTATAGGGTATAGGGTTTATAGTTTAAGGGTAGAGGGTTTAGGGGTTTAGGGTTTAAGGGTTAATGGTTGAGGGTTGAGGGTTGAGGGTTGAGGGTTGAGGGTTGAGGGTTTTAGGGTTTAAGGTTGAGGGTTTAGGATAGAGGGTAGAGGGTTTAGGGTTTATGGATTAGGGGTTAAGGGTAGAGGGTTTAGGGTTTAGGGATTACAACTTACAATTTAAGGGTAGATGATGTAGGGTTGAGGGTTGACAGTAGAGGGTAGATGGTTTAGGGTTTAAGGGTTGAGGGTAGATGGATTAGGGTAGAGAGTTTAGTTGGGTTTAAAAGGGTTTAAGGGTTGAGGGTAGAGGGTATTGGGTTTAAGGGTAGAGGGTAGATAGTTTAAGTGTTTAGGGTTTAAGGGTTTAGGGTTTAGGGTATAACGTTTATGGTTTATAGTTTAAGGGTTTAGGGTTTAAGGGTTAAGGGTAGAGGGTTGAGGGTTTTAGGGTTTAATGGTTGAGGGTAGAGGGTTTAGGATTTAGGTATTAAGGGTTAAGGGTAGAGGGTTTAGGGTTTAGGGATTACAATTTATAGTTTAAGTGTAGAGGGTGTAGGATTGAGAGAGAGAGGGGGGGATTGAGTGTAGAGGGTAGAGGGTAGACGGTTAAGGGTAGAGAGTAGAGGGTTTTATGGGTTTAGGGTTTAAGGGTTTATGGTTTACGGTTTATGATTTAAGGGTAGAGGGTTTAAGGGTTTAGGGTAGATGGTAGAGGGTTTAAGGGTTAAGGGTGTAGGTTAGAGGATTTAGGGTTTAGGGTAGATGGTAGAGGGTTTAAGGGTTAAGGGTGTAGGTTAGAGGATTTAGGGTTTAGGGTTTACAGTTTAATGGTTGAGGTTTGAGGGTAGAGGGTAGAGGGTAGAGGTTAGAGGGTAGAGGGTAGAGGGTAGAGGGTAGAGGGTAGAGAGGGTAGAGAGGGTAGAGGGCAGAGGGTAGAGGGTAGAGGGTAGAGGGTTTAAGAGTTGAGGGATTAAGGGTTGAGGGTAGATGGATTAGGGTAGAGAGTTTAGTTGGGTTTAAAAGGTTTTAAGGGTTGAGGGTAGAGGGTATTGGGTTTAAGGGTAGAGGGTAGACAATTTAAGGGTATATGGTTTAAGGGTTTAGGGTTTAAGGGTTTAGGGTTTAAGGGCTTAGGGTTTAGGGTATAGGGTATAGGGTTTACAATTCAATAATATATGGTTTAAGGGTTTAGGGTTTAAGGGGGGAGGGGTTAAGGGTAGAGGGTAGAGGGTTTTAGGGTTTAAGGTTTGAGGGTTGAGGATAGAGGGTAGATGGTTTAGGGTTTAGGGTTTAGGGATTATAGTTTACGGTTCAAGGGTAGAGAGTGTAGGGTTGAGAGAGAGAGGGGGGTTGAGGGTAGAGGGTTAAGGGTAGAGGGTTTAAGGGTTTAGGGTTTAGGGTTTAAGGGTTTAGGGTTTACAGTTTAAGGGTAGAGGGTTTAAGGGTTTAGGGTAGATAGTAGAGGGTTTAAGGGTTAAGGATATAGGGTATAGGATAGAGGGTTTAGGGTTTACAATTTATGGTTTAAGGGTTGAGGTTTGAGGGTTGAGGGTTGAGGGTTGAGGGTTGAGGGTTTAAGGGTTGAGGGATTAAAGGTTGAGGGTAGAGAGTTTAGTTGGGTTTAAAAGGGTTTAAGGGTTGAGGGTAGAGGGTAGACAATTTAAGGGTTTAGGGTTTAAGGGTAGAGGGTTTAAGGGTTTAGGATATATGGTAGAGGGTTTAAGGGTTAAGGTATAGGGTAGATGGTTTACAACTTAAGGGTTGAGATTTGAGGGTAGAGGGTAGAGGGTTTAGGGTTTAAGGGATGAGGGTTTAAGGGTTGAGGGTAGTGTTGGATCTCAAAAATATAGGTTAAAAATCCTAAGAGGATGTCAGGCTCTATGATCAGACTTACAACGTTTTTGAACCAATGAATGAAGATAAACTTTTCAGTTGATGACTCCATGCACTTCATGCTTTGCTAGACCTAGGTGGGTAGACCTTTATAATGGAGTAGATTAGAGGAATGCATGAATTTGGTTGAATTGATGGATCTATCCACAATGGAAAATAGTGTGGGATAGATGAAAGATTACTAACTACTACTAAAATTTAAAATGTGAATGTATGGATAAAATTTTATGAAATTATAAAATGGAATTGGTGTGACTAGTGCCTACTTCTATTGGGATAATGGAGTCAAGAGGTTAAAGATATGTGACTTACTTACTGGCTACAATTCTAATTTTTTTCCACTTATGTTTGTTTATACCTTGTATAAACGTGCAAGAATGTGACTGGCATACTCTACTTATTGATCCAATTGATATTATCTAGTTACTGTGATTTATTAAAATGATTTTAATCCTTCCTTGAAGGAACCTATTAAAACAATCACACAATGACAACAAATGTGTATTGAAAAATGAAGTATATCCCTAATCTGAATAACAAGACAACATCAATGTGGAGACAACTTGACAACCTTATCAATTACCTAACTCTTCTTACTGATCCAAATGTTACCTACAAGTTACTGTAATCAATCAAAAGGATTTTGATTCTTTTATAGAAACCAATTAACTTGATCACACAAAAATAGCAAGTGTGTCTTGATGAAACTGAAGTATCAACTTGGATGCACAGATTCAAAAAAATTGCAATACACATCATGATATTTTGTTTCAGCAACTGTTCCACCTATCTAACTACCTAACTACTAATTATCAATCCCTTTTGATTTAATTTCATCAACCATATATAAGTTATATCTTCTAGGGTTATTACCCTTTATTCGTTCCTCTATTGCAACACTTCACTTTATTTTAATTAATTTCCTTCGACAAATTAAAATACTTTAATCTTCACTATTATGTCTTCATGGAAATAATTTTAGTATTATCAAATCTTTCCTTTGCTGGAAATCTTCACTCTTCACCCATTAAAATAAAAATAATTGCCCGCTGTATAACTCCTTTGGTGAAAATGTTTTCCCTCCTAGTGAAAGTGTTTTACTTTGTATTTAATTTGTGCATCTCCATTCAATGTAAAAATACTCTTTGAGTAAAAATAATCTCCTATCACAAAGCTTTGATTTTTCCTTTAATTTCATCCATGAAAAATATTTACTCTCAATTATTAAAATATTCTCTAGGTAAAATAATTACCTCTCCCTTGGTGAAAAATATTTTGAACATACTTCACAACTTCATTTCACACAAGATAAAATTTTTACCTTGCACATTCATTTTAACGTTTTAATTTGAATAATATTTCTTCCATAGTCTCAAATATTCCCAAAGTATTCACCACATTTAATTTATGCAAATAGAATATCATTTCAAAGGGACTTATCAATTTCGATGAGACTTCAAAACAATCTTACCGATAATTTCTTTATTCCTTTTGTTTGTTGGGATAAATCGGTGAGACTATAAACCAACTCTTGTAGATTAGTGAGACTTCAAACCGACTCTTTCCAATCGGTGAGACTTCAAACCAACTCTTATAGATTGGTGAGACTTCAAACCAACTCTTGCAGATCGGTGAGACTTCAAACCAACTCTTTTCGATCTGTGAGACTTCAAACCAAATCTTGCCGATCGGTGAGACTTCAAACCAACTCTTGTCAATCGGTGAGACTTCAAAGTTCAAAATGACTCCCAGTGATACTGCTGGTCTCTCCGATGAAGTAAGCTTGTTGGGATATCAATGAGACTTTCCCTAAAAATTACATCGATGTAACATTTATAATCAGAAAGAATTAAGGAAACCACTTCGACAACATATGTCTCTCTGATGCATATTGTTGTAGGAAGATTGTATCAGTGAGACTTCAAACCAACTCTTGTAGATCGACGAGACTTCAAACCAAATCATGCCTATCAGTGAGACTTCAAACCAAGTCTTGTAGATCAATGAGACTTCAAATCAACTCTTGCAGATCGGTGAGAATTCAAGCCAACTCTTTCCGATCGGTGAGACTTCAAACCAACTCTTGTCGATCTTGGTGAGACTTCAAAGTTTGAAATGACTCCCAGATCCATTAAAATTCACCAATATGTTAATTGATAGTAGGTGAGTATGATTACGGAATGGTTGGCATGAAGTTATCGGGATTGAAAGCTATTAAAAATCATAAGCAACCATTTATATTATAAAACTACCACTGTCAAATTTAGTTGAAACCCACCACTTTACCTCGAAAAAATATTAAATCTCTTCCTATGAAGCTATAAATTTGGAGATTAGTTCATTTAGGTGAAATGAACAAGTGTACACAATGGTTTTTCATTGTTTTATTTTATTTATCAAATATCAGGTGTCAGAGTTGACCCTTTTGTAGCTGTTTTGAAAATGCAGTCTTCAAACTGGGTAAAATCCATTTTATTTTGATTTTGAAAAAATACCAAATGATATCTTGAAGCACTAAAAATTGACATGGATGCACATTGAGATGGGGAGAATCTAAAGGCACCAATTTTTTTTCATAAAACTCTTTCAGTTGTTTAATATTGTCCTCCAAAGTTTGTCACTTGAACAAATTTTACTATGTGAACAACAAACCTTCACAAAACTCTTCAACTTGGCCTTTTGAAACCTTGTCAAATGAGATCATAAGGAGCTAAAATTTGGTATAGATACTCAAATATAGTAGATGAACACGTTTGCAAATAAATTTTACATAAAATTGAACTAGCTTCCAATTATGATTTTTCAAAGTGGGCCATTTGAGAAAATTTTCCAACTGGACATCTAAGTGTTGAAATCAATTTTTTCATTCTGTGAGCCTAAAATCTTGCCAAAATTTGCATGAAATTTTAGGCTCCAACATGTAGATGGATTAGAGTAGAGAGTTTAGTTAGGTTTAAAAGGGTTGAGGGTTGAGGGTTGAGGGTTTAAGGGTAGAGGGTAGATAGTATAAGGGTTTAGGGTTTATAGTCTAAGGGTAAAGGGTTAAGGGTTGCGGTTTGATGATAGAGGGTAGAGGGTTTAGGGATTAAGGGTTAAGGGTAGAGGGTTTAGGGTTTAGGGATTATAGTTTATGGTTTAAGGGTAGAGGGTGTAGGGTTGAGAGAGAGAGTGGGGGTTGAGGGTAGAGGGTTTAATGGTTTAAGGGTTTAGGGTTTAAGGGTAGAGGGTTTAAGGGTTTAGGGTAGATGGTAGAGGGTTTAAGGGTTGAGGGATTAAGGGTTGAGGGTAGATGGATTAGGGTAGAGAGTTTAGTTGGGTTTAAAAGGGTTTAAGGGTTGAGGGTAGGGGGTATTGTGTTTAAGGGTAGAGGGTAGATTGTTTAAGGGTTTAGGGTTTGAGGGTTTAAGGTTTAAGGGCTTAGGGTATAGGGTATAGGGTATAGGGTTTACAATTTAAGGGTAGAGGGTTTAAGGGTTAAGGGTATAGGGTAAAGTGTTGAGGGTTGAGGGTTTACGGTTTATGATTTTAAGGTAGAGGGTTTAATGGTTTAGGGTAGATGGTAGAGGGTTTAAGGGTTTAGGATTTAGGGATTAAGGGTTGAGGGTACAGGTTTAAGGGTTTAGGGTTTAGGGATTATGGATTATAGTTTCAGGGTAGAGGGTGTAGTGATGAGAGAGAGAGAGTGTAGAGGGTTAAGGGTAGATGGTAGAGGGTTTAGGGGTTTAGGGTTTAGAATTTAAGGGTTGAGGGTTGAGGGTAGAGGGTAGAGTGTAGAGGGTTGAGGGTTTATGATTTGCAATTTAAGGGTAGAGGGTTTAAGGGTTAAAGGTTGATGGTAGAGGGTTTAAGGGTTTAGGGTTTAGTGATTAAGGGTTAAGGGTGGAGGGTTTAGGGTTTAGGGATTAAAATTTATGGTTTAAGGGTAGAGGGTGTAGGGATGAGAGAGAGAGAGGATTGAGGGTTGAGGGTAGATGGTAGAGGGTTTAAGGGTTTAGGTTTTAGGGTTTAAGGGTTAAGGGTAGAGGTTTTAGGTTTTAGGGTTTAGGGTTTAGGGTTTTAGGGTTGAGAGTTGAGGGTAGAGGTATTGTGTTGAGGGTATAGGGTAGAGGTTAGAGGGTTTAAGGGTTTAAGGTTTAGGGTTTATGTCTCCCATCCCTCTATCTCCCACTCCCTCTCTCAGGTCTTCCCCCCCACCCTAATTGAATAAATCTCTCTCCCTCTCAAGTATCTCTCTCTCTCGGGTCTCACTGCCTCCCACGCTACCTAAACTAATCTATGTCACTCTAATGCCCTCTCTCACACTCCTTCTTTGTCAAGTATCACTTACCTCCCACCCTAACTAGAAAAATATATTTCACTCCAACCCCCTCTCCCACACTCCCTCTCTCTCTCTCTCTCCCCTTTGGTCTTTTTGTATCTCTCAGCTCTCATTCCTCCCAACCCCTCTCTTGTTGTCAAGTATTTCCCCCCACTGTAACTAGATAACTCTCTATCCCTCTCAAGTCTCTATCACTTTTAGTCCCTACCACGCTAGCTAGACTAATCTCTCTCTCTTGTCACCTCTCTCTCTCTCTATCTCAAGTCTCACTCCCTCCCTCTCTATGCAAGGTGAAAATTTCAAAGAAACACATTTGGCACTCTCCAAATTTGGCGAGTGTCAAATGCGTTTTACCTTGAAATGGTAAAATTGATTTAGGTCTACATGCTTTTGCATTTGTCTGGTTCAACGCTTTATCTGACTCAAAATGCCTTTTTTATGCAGTTGAATATCTATTGTAGCAATATATGCTTGATCCATCACCTTTTTACCACCAATATGCATGCTAGAGAATGTAGAAGAAGACATTTTGAATTTTCTACATCATTTTACATTATCTTAGGTAATACATCCATTTTGGTAATAGTGAAATTTTTATATTTAGTATATTTATTTGTTGTTGACAATATAAACTAAATTCCTTTAATGATTTTATTAATCATAACAATTGGATATAGAATTCAACATTGAATTAGATGGGAGTTGCATAAAAAGTTTATTTTTTATGAGTTTGAAGAACAAAAAAATGAAAAACATGAAATTTCATTTAGACGAATTCATGTTTAAAATTATATAAATGACATCAACTTAACACAAATTTGCTTATGAATTCTATTTGCATTGCTTATAGTAGTCCATTTCCATCATGGCTAGTGGAATTCACTCTATTTAATTTTAGGTAGATGTTTATATTGAGTTTTTTTTCCATAATTTTTAGACCATTCATTTGATGATTTTATTAATCTTCATTGTTACACATAGAATTCAACATTAAATTAGATGGATGCTGCATGTCAAAGTTAAAATCTTAGGAGCATGAAGATATAAAATGGAAAACATGACATAATAGATTCAAATTCATTAGTAGTGATGGTTGTGGGAGAACTTTTATTTTCAACTAATTTGGAAAACCTAATAGCTTTCATCAATGTTAATGCAATTTTCCATTATTTTTTTTGTTCCATAAAAAAATCACCTTGAGCATGTGTGCTTAGATAAATTCAAGTGAGTTGACATAGTTGTTAATGCAAGTTTCCATTCATTCATATCATTTACCTTTCTAATAAATAAAAAAGGGAAAATTTTGTGCAATTGAAAATTCTTATTGTCTTTCTAAGTTGCCTCATTGCCAAAGAAATAGTGAATAATTCCAAGATATAGCATAAAAAATCCTTCTTTGAATTCATCTTCTTCATGGCTTCATTGACAATCACAATATGGTTTTGACAACAATAAACACAAGATTCTCTAGTTTCCAAAGGCGACAACAACTTATACCCTGGGTTTGACACTTGTTTGATCCTAAGCACTTGTCCACACTCCAAATACTCCCCTCAAACCCAAGTCTTAAGATTGATCAACGCTTACATGAAGCATTTTTTGTACAAATCTTTCAACATACTAGGTTTTACATAGTATAGTTTTAAAAAGAAACAAACTATCCTCAAAAAATCACACAAAATGATGATTTAACAACTCTCCTTTTGTCAGAACATGCATATAGGAATATAGAAAATTAGTACCAAGTTTCATATATTTTAACCAGATGCATCAAAAGTTATGGGTTTTTTGAAGCTCGCTATAAACCCTACATTGGGGACAACAATGTTTGTTAAGATATGTAATGTTTGATAAGTCACATTAGTTATGCAATGTAAAGTAATGATTTGAGTTTTAAAGATATGCAATTCAATGTAATCAATGCTATCAATATGTTTCATAAAATGCAATGTAATCAACGGTATGGATATGTTTGAAAATTTATGCATTACTCACTTTTCTTGTGGTATGGAGGTAGATGTATGTGTGGAAAATTTTGTAGCATAGGCATATTTTATAATTCCAAATAGATCATTGCCTTCTTTCATAAAATGAAATGTAATCAACAATATCAATATGTTTCATAAAATGCATTACTTACTTTTGTTCTATGTGTGTTTGTGAACATGCAACATTCAATGTCATGTCGAGGAAATGACCGAAGGATCTAACACTAGAAGAAAATGTAGTTAAAACTTCAAGGAGAAGAGAATAAAAAAATGTAGCTCATGAAGAAAAGGATTTGTAGCCCATACAACTAGAAATTACCGTGAAATCTAAGAGAGATGTCCAATTGGAAAAAAAAGGGAAAAATGAGGAAAGTTCATGAAGGACAAGAATGGATACCGAAGTTGGGGGTACATCATCAACCATAGGGGAAGTTTAATGCACATCGCTAGTTGAAGACACATCGGCAAGAACATGTGGTTTTCCAAGTACATCAAAAATCACATCTCCGATTGAAGACACACCATCAACAACATTGTGTTTCAAAAGTACATCAACAAACACATCTCTATTTGAAGGTACTCCACAAACGACGTCTCAAGTTGGAGGTACAACATCATTTATATGTCAATCTCAAGATATGTCATGAATTGCACCTTCGATTGAAGGTACATGATCTATCCACGATGTTGTTAACCTTCCTAATATTGACACAAATTTACATTTGAGAACTCCTAGAGTTTTGCATAGAAAATATACATTTTTTATTGATATTGATTCCAATGTTTTGAAATGGATTCCTAATAAGATTCCAAAATGTTCATGTCAAAGATATCCACAAAGGATATGGAGTTTATTTTTTGGAAGCTAAGTGAGGGTGGAAGATGCCAACTATTTGTTGAAATGATGAGGAAACTCAAATTTAGGCCCACCATGAAGGCTCTTGGGCTAAGAGTTTCAAATGGCTCAAGTGAAAATTCTGAAAATAAGTAGTAAATCATTTGATCCAAAGAGCGCAGTACGATAAAAGAGGCTCATACCTCATTTGTGAGCATGGAATGGTATAGAAGTTTCTAGAAATTAAAATATGTCAAAGGTATTTTGAAATGATAAAGCCTTTTTATGTCAAAATAAATCACACACACACTACTTGTTGTTGTAGATTTCATTTTGAGTTTTCTAACCATTATGATGTTTATCGACGTATATGTGTAGATATGCATACTAACAATGTTTTTCAAGAATGCAACATAAGGCCTCCACCTAAATCCTCAAGGGAATTCTTATCTTACATTTTATGTGAAAGAGAGGATGGTCAAATTTTTTACAAGTCATGTTTGGATGGAACATGTGATCATTGTGGTGGTATCCAAAATTTCCAAATTTCCAACACATGGCTAGTACACAAACAATTGGAGATAGAATTGTAGAATATGGAAAACACAAGACAATGGCCTATAGTCTTAAAGATGGGAAAGAAGTAAAGAACTATGAATTGTTCAGTGATAGGATTCCAGTGTATCAGTTTATGGGAATTTTTTGTGATTAGGTGGTCTATGAGTATGCAAGGCATACACATAGAGATCAGTTGTTGGAATCACAACTCAAGTTATGCAAGAACACATTTCCACTTCATAGAATCATTTTAGTTGTCAAATTTGTGAAGAACTACACACTATAGCCACAAAATGAGGTGCAATCACAACACTAAAACTCCACACAAGTTGTTATATTTGTGCATATAACATTCATTCATGCAAATGATAGTACAGAGGAAAACAATATAGTATTGAGGGAATATAATTTTTACATTAGTGATTATCACACACATTCTATAGAGTTTGTGCAAGGTTGCTTTCAGATGTTCTATGTTGATCTGGCTAGTAGGGGCATATCATTTAGTCAACATATCATATGGTTAGATAAAGCTACATCACAATTCAAGAATGTTAGAATGTTTTACTTGTTGAGCAAGATGCATGGGATCAATGGTGTTCAACATATGCTGAAATTGTTAGAGGCCGGGCATGGAAAGGGGGAGCATGATGGACCAAGTGCATGTATCAAAAGAGCCCTAGAATGAGAAGAGTTAAAGTAAAAAGACAGTGTAAAGTTGACAGATGCAAGATCAATTGTCTAGTGGTACAATCATGCCATGGGTACAGGTAGTGAAGGTAATTCTTTAGTTCATAGATTTTTTCATTTAGTAGATGATACTAACATTGAAAAATATGAGGATTGTTGTACACTAATAGGATTGAGTGGGATACACTCTTTTAGAAGCTCCAATGCAGGTACATGGACTATCCATATGTGGAAGATGACATGCTTTTTTTTTTCATGTACACTTCAATAATGGAATGATTGTGAGCCAACATAGTGGGTTGACGAATGGCCTGTAATAAGTCTAACGCCACTTGACACTTATCAACTCTCGATGGTTCTACAGATCATGAAGATGCAATCATTCGTTGAATTTGATAATGTATCAGACCTACTAGAACTAGGTAATATATCTTACTTACAAGTTTTATTGTGATGTTCAGTAAATAAATCTAACAAGATGAACATATTAATGTAGGGCATGTTTATGCGGTGATTGTAGATGAAGAAAATGAAGAGGGTACAAATTATTACCTGTGTCATTATATCAAGGCTAAAAATAAATTGGAGGCCCCAGTTATAGATGGATAAAATATAGAATATCCTACAGGTTCGATGGTTGTTACTGGAACATGGCTTAGAAGGTACCCAATTAAGAATGTTACAGTTTGGTTGTTTGAGGACTTCGACATGCATCAGAAATTTTTTCACTACTCAAACCTTGTCATCGCCACCAATGTTCATTTGATCAAATATAAGGGTAGACCTGTGAACAAGAACTTGTGGAAAGTGTGTGAGTGTGACCACCAGGCAATGCTTGACATAATAAAGAGTAGATTAGACTTAGATGGTTCCCTGGACTAATTTTTAAGTATGCATATTTAATTTGTAAACTCATGTTATTGATCATTTCTTTCTTTCAAGAATTTAAGTTTGATTGTAGAAGGGTTTGCAAATTTTCATTATTGTTAATTTGCAAAATGATGGTTATATGTTGTTCTCTATTGACCACCTTTAAGTTGGTATTCTTTATTGGTGTTTGATTTCATATGCATTTACGACTTTCATTGATCCATTTGTGACTGTAGGTAATACTTAAGTTTGTCAGCTTAAGAAGAGAACAACATCGGTTGGTAGTGCAAGTGTTCAGTGGTATGAGAAACATCAGCCACTAGTGCATTTTCTAGTTCTCAATCTTCTCTTTCTTTTCCATCTCATAGATTTCTCAGATTCTTATATGCTACATGTTTTATGTTAATTATGTCAGTGATATATTTGAAATTTATATGTACAATCATCGAGTGATGAGAAAGTAGTGAAAGATGGGAAACATCACCATTGCAGGACCTTAAATCGATCTACTTATAGCATGCACAAAGGTGATAATAGATCTCATTAGGTGTATGTCTAACATTATTCAGTTATTACTCTTTTAATGATTTTTATGTGAGTCCATGTCTGAGATTGATAGGATTTTTCAGGTTTTTTGTGGACCAAATTCCAGTGAGAGTACACAACAACAGAGAGGCTACTACCCATGTGTTTCCAAGGGAGCAGGGGATGTACATGTTTTGAAACATTTTGGAATGCAAATAACTAGGCCACCTGAGGTGGATTGGAGAAAAGAAATTGGACAACAACTCCTTTTGTTTCTTCTTGTGCAATATATTTCATGATCTAGGCTGCAAATGGGAGGATTATTTCCCTACATGTATTGCTACAAGTATTGAGAAATGTGAATATTTTCAAGATGTTATTCCATCGATATTGTAATAATTGTTATTGACTTAGTGTATTTTTTGATATACAAAAATTATGAGAAATTAATACATACAAATGTATATATTCCTTAATATATGCCTCAATTAAATGTGTATATTACATTTAAATTTAGTTGTAATGCTTCATGGTTTACATTTAAAGTTGTCTTCAAGGAAAATCATGTGGATTTATGAAAAAATATGAAACAATATCTTATATTGTACAAAGGCATATTTTATTGCTCTTCTATAAACTGTAGAACTCCTTCCATCATTATTATTTGCATCAGAAGGTTGTGAACTCACCTATCCAATTAATATGTCCCCACTATATCATGATGATTCTCACAATTATTATCAACCCTTTTTATTTTTTCTCAGGTTATTACATCACCGTGAGACCCCATTTATATGAGGCATACGCTACCCCTACCTTGTCAACCCTACCTAATTGGCAAGCCATGAGCTCACTAGCTTGCCAATTTGGTAGGGTTGACAAGGTAGGGGCCACACATGCCTCATAGAAATGGGGTGTCACAGTGATTTGTTGATATGGATTTAATATATGATTAGAAATATATGTGACTACAACACCGTGAGACCCCATTTCTATGAGGCATACGCTGCCCCTACCTTGTCAACCCTACCAAATTGGAAAGCCAATGACCTTGTCAAGCTAGTGAGCTCATTAGCTTACCAATTTGGTAGGGTTGACAAGCTAGGGGCAGTGTATGCCTTATAAAAATGGGGTGTCACAGTGATTTTTTGGTATGGATTTAATAGATGATTAGATAGATATGTGACAATGTCTTAATTCATTACAATGTTTTGTGATGCTCTTATGATTTTTTTCATGTGGATGGTGGGATTTCTATTAGGATTATTAAAGAATGTCATCATAGTCAAAGGGAACTATGAGACACTTGTATCATAACTTCTATATTCCCTCCAAAATCATAATAAGGAAAGACTCCTTCTAAGACCTTTGTCCTTATGTTCTTTGTGAGCATTGTGAGAAGTGGCTTCTTCTTCCACCTTTCACTCCACCTTGCCAACATAGGAGGAACATATTCCTAGTTTATCTCCCTCATCCCAACTGATGCAAATAAGGGAGGATTTTTTTAAATCAATCATAATCCAATTAGTCTTGAACAATTTTTTCATTTGGAAGACCCTAACTTGGTGTTTTCACTCAATTTTCCTAATTTTTCTTGTACCACATCAAACAATGAAATTTGGGAATATATTTTAGAGAAGGCCTCAAACCCATTAAATAAATACCATTTAGGATACCCTTTATTCTCTTATTGAACATACCAAATTTGTGCATAGGCTTGTTTCGAAAAATTCTCTCCTAAAATGGACTACTACGTTGCCCCTTAAGCCCAATTAGGTCTCTTTTACAAAGAAAGTGTGTGATATTCTTTCCACAGATCACAAATATTCATTTCCAGACTTTGGAAATATCACATGGGGTGTGAAACAATATATTTTCTCACTTGAAACACCCACCAACTCATCTAACAACAAAACCCTACATCTACCTATCAAAACTACCCTAATACATTGAAATATTAGACTAGGGCTTGCACAAACAGGGCCCTAACTCCATCCCCCGCATCCACAATCCTAATAAACATGAAATACACCCTATCTAGTTCCATTCCACCAATTTGTAGCAATTTCCAATGGTGGAATGGTTCAATATGCTATTTTTCTCTCAAACCCTCTTAACTTAGGTTTTTTAGACCACTTCCAACAAATTGCTTATAAAAACCTTTAAAATTTATGAACATAGCTCAAACCAATTCTAAGATAAATCTAGTTCATTCCTACATCAGATTCAATTCACCTTATGTCATTTAGAGATTGTACGAAACTGTACCAATGCCTGTAGTAGCAGATTTACACCAAAAATTGTAGAGAAAAAAGTTATTATTATTGCTTGCACTTCAAAATCAACTTCAGAACCTTGCCTCAAAGTTTATGAGGAATATTTAAAATTGTGCAACAAAAAACCAATGGTTCCAACCAACCTTTGAACTACATGACCATTCAACTTCCAAATTTGACAAAATTGCAAAGTTGAAAGCAATTTTTGACAACATTTGCAAAACTTAACAAAACTTGACAAATCTATCTAATATCAACCCCACATGACTTATTATATTGAAAATGGTCTAAATAGACCTTATTACATCAAAATTAGACTCAACAACACAACAAATAAAATTAGACCAAAATTGCACATTTTCACTAGGTGCCCTTGCACCACCAACCAATCCAATCCTTACCGTAAATGTCACAAGACCAATTCTCCAAATATTTATCTTGTGCCACATGCATGTAAAGTTCCTTATCCTATAAAATTAATCTCATCACCTCCATTTTTAATATGCACAAGAGCTATCATACTTACATGCTGCTTAAATCTCATATCAAGTATCCAAAAGTGTGCCTTTGTCTTTGCATCATCATTATCATAACATTAGCATTATGATTATCATTGCATTATCATTAGCATAGCATAAAAATATCCATAGAATTGTAGTTGCAGCTACTTCATTTTAGGATCATATCCTCATCTCCATCTTAGCATCAGGGTATGTGTAGGATCATGATGGGCCAAAAAGTGGCGATATGCAAGTGATATGATGACCCATGTGGCTGACGACTTTTTTTTTACCCAAAATTGATGAAACAAAAAGGGGTTTTAAAGGACATTCTCAGCTTTCCACCAATATAAATTATTCTTTACTTTGAATTTAATAAATAATTATTATTCATTTTCTATTTGAATTATGACTAAAGTCTTGATTGATAGGCTGATTGAAAAACATCTATAGCTTTCAAAAGATATCACATTTTTTGAATCCAAAACATGTGTCACATTATATGATTCACATAGTATAGTATTAAAAAAATAAATTGAATTTCATGAAGTTTTGACCAAGTTAAGGTGGTCAGACATACGTGTTTTTTATATTTTTTAAAAGTTGTAATAAAAATTCATAATTAATTATTTACTTGGAAAAAAATTACAAAAAAATATGCATCACATCGGGACATGAGTCCTCTACTTATATCTAAAATATTATCATTTTGTTGTGGTTAGGGTGGTTAGACAAACACCTACTTCTTATTTTTTCCCTGAAATTTATGTACTACTACATTGAAATTTCAAATTTTCACCAAATAGATTTTTTTATTTTTTAAATAAACCTAGTAGTTTAGAAACTACAGTAAATTTTCTACATATTCTATTCTTACATATTTTTGAAATAATATAGATAACTTCTTCAAATTTTTACGTCAAGTTTCCTAACTTTGATTTTTCTACATTTTATTGCCACTTAAGGGCTTGTTTTTTCCATGATGATCTTGCACATACCCATCATCAATAGATTCATCAATCTCATATCCATAGCTTTCATTGTACAAATAATTCACACTGCATATCTAGCTTGGCAAGCTACTGAGCTCACTAGCTTGCGAATTCGGTAGGATTGACATGGTAGGGGCAGCATATGGCTCATTGAAATGGTGAATCACGATGATCGATGATGTATATCATGGTGAGTCCCCATTTATATGAGCCATACGCTGCCCCTACCTTGTCAAGCCTACCGAATTGGAAAACTAGTGAGCTTGGCAAGCTAATGAGCTCACTAGCTTGCCAATTCGATAGGGTTGACAAGGTAGGGGCACCGTATTCCTTATAGAGTTGGGGTCTCATGGTGACCTACATCACCATGAGTCCCCATTTCTATGAGTCATATGCTGCCTCTACCTTGTCAAGCCTACTGAATTGGAAAGCTAGTGTAGCTTGTGAATTCGGTAGGGTTGACAAGGTAGGGGTAGTGTATGCCTCATAGAAATGGGGTCTCACGGTGATGTACATCACCGTGAATTCCCTTTTCTATGAGGCTTACGCTGCCCCTACATTGTCATCTACTCCAACAAGACAAATTTTAGTGGGATAACACCTTTTCTCATCTCAAATAAATCTATAAATCTATCCTTCCAGTCGATTGAGATAACAAATATATCTTGAGGACAAGACAAAGTTTTGAAAGGAGGGATGATGTGGTGTAGGGCACCATAGGCCTCCATGATCCATGAAAGCATATAATGTTGTGTTTTTGGTGTTTGAGTCATGTTTTTATTGAATAAGGTATATTTATACCATGTTTAATGTCTTTGTGATGGTTTTTAGTCAGTTGTAGTCGAATTGTAAAATTTATCCAATTTGCTAAAAGATGCCAAAAGTTTCTATGGAACTTTGCATTTTTTGCATTTGGAGGAAGTTGAATAGTTAGGAGTTAAAAAGGTAGTTGAAGTCAATTGTTTTTTCTTGTAAAATATTGAATACACCATGTAATGGTCAAACCAAGGTTGTGGAGGAAATTTTGTAAGTTGAACATCAATAAAGTTTTGGTTTTCATCATTTTCCTTTTGTAATTTGCTGCTACCAGAGGTTGTACGACCTGAAAGTGGTCTCAAATTGATTGGAGTTGATGTGGAATTGAATATAATTTCCAACAAAATTTCTTTCATTGAATTTCATTTAGTTTTGAGCATTTTAGAAGCAATTTACTCCATACCACTTTGAAACCCTATGTTTTGGTGCTTTGAGAGAATAAAATGGAGTTTTGAACCATTCCATTGGTGAAATGGCCTAAAAAATGGTGGAATGGAGGTAATTAGGATGTTTTTTAAGTTTGTGAAGTTTTTCAGGAGTAGGGGAGGAGGTTTGATGAAGACTAGGTGATGCCCCAGGTGGAAAATCCTCTTGTTTTTGGCATAAAAGGTTGCATAGGAGTAGGGTTTTATAGAAAAGGTGTTTGGAAACCATTATAGTTGATATAATTTACATTTTTAGACCCCATATGACATGTTGGGTGCTTTGGAATGACAAATTGAGGATTGGAGTTGATAAAACCAATAGTTGACCTATCAAACAAGCATAATTAGGCCTATGGTGAAGCGTAGCAATAGAAAATTGAGGGTTGTGTTCCAAAGTAACCACCCCTATAATTTTGATATGTTTTGAATTGTCAAAAAGGGTATTTATAACAGCGATTAGATTCTAGGTTGGAGGTCTTATCTGAAAGTTATGACAAAAATACCTTGTTTGTTATGCTACAAGGAATAATAGCAACTTGTAAAGAAATCATTTGTTTGATGTGTTAGGGTTTTGAATAGTAGTTTTTTTAAGTTGTTTTTTTATCCCACCCCTTCTCTACATCATGATGTTATTCATTTTTCCATGGTGTCCAATTTTTGCTTGATGGAAAAAGTGTCAAATGCAAACAGTGTAAAGTTGCAAAGTGGTGCAAATTTTGTTCTGTAACTCGTGTGACCAAACAATCTATTCCAAAACTTCTAAATGGGTAAATTTATGTTAGGAATAGTCCTCTTTTGCACCGAAACATGCAAAATTGCTTTGTGCTACATTCAATCATTTGAATCCCTTAAGAGTCCAAAGTGCAAAATGGTTGCAAACTTCAGCATGTTGTTAGTCAGACACTACAATACTTAGAAAATTCTTGTCTAAGCCTACGGGATCATGTTGTGCCCCTCTACAACAACCTCTCTCATTTTTTTTTATCTTACAAGCCTTTTCTTGTGGTGGTGAATTTTTGCTTGGAGAAAAAGTTGTTAAATGCAAGTAGTTGAAAGTTGCAAAGTGGTGCAACTTTCGTTCTGTAACTTGTGTGACCAAAAAACCTATTCTGACATGTCAAGATGGGTATGTTTACAGTAGGAATGGTCCTCTTTCACACCTAAACATGCAGAATCGCTTTGAGCTACATTCAACTGATAAAACCCCTTAAGAGTCCAAAGTGCAAAATGGCTGAAAAATTCAACATGTTTGTATTCATACACCACGATGCTTAGAGACTTCTTGTCTAAGCCTATGGGATCATGTTGGGCCCCTCTCCAATAACCTCTCTTGGTTTTTTCTATCTCAGAGGCCTTTTCCTGTGGTGGCAAATTTTTCCTTAGATAAAATGTTGTCAAATGCAAGTAATTGAAAGCTGCAAAATGGTGCAACTTTCATTCTACAACTCATGTGACCAAATAGAATATTATAACACATTTGTATGGGTATCTTTATGCTAGAAATGGTCCTCTTTCACACCCAAACATGCAGAATCACTCTGAGCTACATTCAACTGACATAATCCCTTAAGAGTCCAAAGTGTAAAATGGATGCAAACTTCAACATGCTCATATCCGAACACCATGATGCTTATAAAATTCTCATCTAATACCATGAGATCATGTTGGGACCCTCTACAATAACCTCTCACGGTTTTTGATATCTCGAAGGCATTTTCTCATCATGGCAAATTTTTGCTTAGGGAAAAATTTATCAAATGCAAGTAGTTGAAAGTTGCAAAGTGGTGCAACTTTCATTCTAAAAATCGTGTGACCAAGTGAATTGTTCTGATGTATTCAAGTGGGTACATTTATGCTAGGCATAGTCCTCTTTCACACCCAAACATGCAAAATCTCTTTGAGCTACATTCAATCGGCAAAATCCCTTAAGAGTCCAAAGTGAAAAATGGTTGCAAACTTCAACATGATGTTACTCAGACACCGTAACACTTAGAACTTCTTTTTTGAGACTATAGGATTTAGTTGGGCCCCTCTACAATAACCTCTCTCAGTTTTTTCTATCTCTGAGGCATTTTCCCGTGGTGACAAATTTTTTCTTGCAAAAAAAGTCGTCAAACAAAACTAGTTGAAAGTTGTAAAATGGTCCAAATTTTATTTTGCAACTCGTGTGACCAAAAAATATATTTCAACGTGTATGGGTGGTTATGTTTATGCTAGGCATGGTCCTCTTTTGCACCCAAACATGCAGAATCACTTTGAGCTACCTTCAACCGACAAAATCCCTTAAGAGTCCAAAGTGCAAAATGGCTGCAAACTTTAGCATGATGTTACTCAGACACCGTGATGCTTAGAAACCTCTTGTTGAGTCTATGAGATTGCATTGGGCCCCTCTACAATAAAATCTCTCAGTTTTTGCTATCTTAGAGGCCTTTTCCCATGGTGGCAAATTTTCACTTGGGAAAAAAGTTGTCAAATGCAAGTAGATGAAAGTTGCAAAGTGGTGCAACTTTCATTCTGCAACTCATGTGACCAAATGGACTATTTAAATGCACCCAAGTGGGTATTTTTATGCTAGGAATGGTCCTCTTTCACACCCAAACACATAAAATCACTCTAAGCTACATTCAACCGACAAAATCCCTTAAGAGTCCAAAGTGCAAAATGACTGCAAACTTCAACATGTTGTTACTCAAACACCGTGTTTCTTAGAAAATTCTTGTCTGAGCTTATGGGATTGCATTGGGCCCCTCTATAATAACCTCTCTCAACTTTTTCTATCTCAGAGGCCTTTTCTTGTGGTGGCAAATTTTCACTAGGGAAAAAAGTTGTCAAATGCAAGTAGTTAAAAGTTGCAAAGTGGTGCAACTTTTGTTCTGCAATTCGTGTGACCAAAAAAATTGTTCTGACATAGCCAACTAGGTACATTTATGCTAGGAATGGTCCTATTTTTCAGCCAAACACAAGGAATCACTCTGAGCTACGTTCAACCGACAAAATCCCTAAAGAGTCCAAAGTACAAAATGGCTGAAAACTTCAGCATGTTGTTACTTGGACACTATAACGCTTAGAAATTTCTTGTCTAAGCCTACAAGATCATGTTGGGCCCCTCTACAATAAAATTTCTTGGTTTTTTCTATCTCAGAGGCCTTTTCCCATGGTGGAAAATTTTTGCTTGGGGAAAAAGTTTTCAAATGCAAGTAGTTGAAAGTTACAAAGTGGTGCAATTTTTGTTCTGCAACTCATGTGACCAAATGAACTATTTTTAAATTTTTGGGTGGGTACGTTTATGATAGGAATGGTCCTCTTTTTCACCCAAAAATAAAGAATCACTTCGAGCTACATTCAATCAGCAGAATCCGTTGAGAGTCCAAAGTGCAAAATGACTACAAATTTCATCATGTTGTTACTCAGACACTGTAATGCTTAGAAAATTCTTGTCTAAGCCTATGAGATCAAAATTTTCCCCTCTACAATAACCTCTCTTGATTTTTTCTATTTCAGAGGCCTTTTTCCATGGTGGCGAATTTTTGCTTAGGGAAAAAGTTGTGAAATACAAGTAGTTGAAAGTTGCAAAGTGGTGTAACTTTCATTCTACAACTAGTGTAACCAAATGAATTGTTCTGATGCATCTAAGTGGGTAATTTTATACTAGGAATGGTCCTCTTTCACACCCAAACACATGGAATCACTCCGAGGTACATTCAACGACACTTAAGAGTCCAAAGTGCAAAATGGCTGCAAACTTCAACATGCTTTTTATCGAACATTGTGATGCTTACAAATTTATCATCTTAGCTAATGGGATCATATTGGACTCCTCTACAATAATCTCTCTCGGTTTTTCTATCTCAGAGGCCTTTTTCGATGGTGGAAAATTTCCGCTTGGGGAAAAAGTTGTCAAATGCAAGTAGTTGAAAGTTGCAAAGTGGTGCAACTTTCATTGTGCAACTCGTGTGACCAAATGAATTGTTCTGACATGTCTGGGTGGGTACATTTATGCTAGGAATGGTCCTCTTTCACACCCAAACATGTCAAATCACTTTGAGCTATGTTTAACCGACCGAATCCCTTAATAGTCAGAACTGCAGTTGTTGTCACTGAATAGTGCACCTTTGTTGAGATGCAAAACTCAACTTACTAGTGAAACATTGGATCTGAATATTCAATATCCATGATGTATGGTTTGATGTCCTATTTTGATTTTAGAATGAAGAAAAACCATGAGACCATAGCTTGTTGCTTACTATTATGTTGATTTTCGCATGAAGAAAAACCATGAGACCATAAACAAGGTGGTGAACTGTTTGAAAAAATGCCTCAAAGAAATGTGGTCTCATGGTGATGGAATGGCATGATGAATTCCAAGACAAGAAAATTTCTATGGATTTCCATGGAATTCCATCACCATGAGATCACATTTCGTTGAGGCAATTTTTCAACCAACTCAATGCCTTGTCTATGCTATTTCTTACTATTATGCTTTGATATATTTTTTACAAGCATTCATAACTTGTTTTAAATCACCTATTTTAGGCTTTTAGCCATAGCAGTAAGGAAGTGAACTATTTGATAAAATTATTTGGAAGAAATGTATGAAAAATATGGTAGAATAGAAAAGGTAGTGAGATTTTGAAAAAAATCCTCAAAGAAATGTGGTCTCATGGTGTGATGGAATGCCATGCCAAGAGAATTGCCATGGATTATCATGGAATTCCATCACCATGAGACCAAATTTCTTTGAGGAATTTTTTCAACCAGTTCACTACCTTGTCTATGCTACTGCTTACTATTATGCTTTGATAGTTTTTTTCCAAGCATCCATCGTTTCTCTAAAAGCATTTGTTGTAGGCTCTTAGCCATAGTAGCAATACAGTGAACTGTTCGATAAAATGCTTTAGTAGACATGTATGAAAAATTTGGTAGCATAGACAAGGTAGTAAACTATTTGAAAAAATGCCTCAAAGAAATATGGTCTCATGGTGATGAAATTCCATGAAAATCTAGGGAATTTTCTTGTCATGGCATTCCATCACCATGAGATCACATTTATTTGAGGCATTTTTTCAAATAGTTCACTGCCTCGTCTATGCTATTTCTTACTATTACACTTAGATTTTTTCCAAGCATCCATAGCTTGTTCGAAAGAACCTATTTTAGGATTTTAGCCATAACAACAAGGAAGTGAATTGATTGATAAAAATATTTGGTAGACATGTATGAAAAAATGTCGTAGCATAGACAAGGCAGTGAATTGTTTGAAAAAATGCCTCAAAGAAATGTGGTTCCATGGTGATGGAATGACATGGAAAGCACATTGAGACCACATTTCTTTGAGGCATTTTTTAAACAGTTCACTACCTTTTCTATGCTATTGCTTATTATTATGCTTTGATATATTTTTTCCAAGCATCTATAGCTTATTTGGAAGCACATGTTTTAGGCTTTTAGCCATAGCAGGAAGGTAGTGAGCTGTTTGATAAAATGCTTTGCTAAACATGTACAAAAAATGTGGTAGCATAGACAAGGCAGTGAATTTTTTGAAAAAATTCCTCAATAAAATGTAGTCTCATGGTGATGGAATGCCATGAAAATCCATAGCAATTTTCTTGTCATGGAATTCAATTACCATGAGACCGCATTTCTTTGAAGCATTTTTTTCAAGTAGTTCATTGCCTTGTCTATGTTATAGCTTGTTATTATGCTTTGCTATATTTTTTCCAAGCATCCATAGCTTGTTCGAAAGCACATGTTTTAGGGCCTTATCCATAGAAGCAAGGCAATGAACTATTCGATATAATGATTTGATAGACATTTATGAAAAATGTGGTAGCATAGAAAAGACAGTGAACTCTTTGAAAAAATACCTCAAAAA
Source organism: Sequoiadendron giganteum (assembly GCA_007115665.2). NCBI lineage: Eukaryota > Viridiplantae > Streptophyta > Pinopsida > Cupressales > Cupressaceae > Sequoiadendron > Sequoiadendron giganteum. The sequence goes on from CM021102.1 coordinate 557,126,549, forward strand.
AATGTGGTCTCATGGTGATGGAATACCATGACAATCAAAATAAATATGATTATCATGGTATTTCATCATCTTGAGACCACATTTCTTTGAGGAATATTTTCAAATAGTTCACTACCTTGTTTATGGCTTGTCATGGCATTCCATCACCACATTTATTTGATGCATTTTTTTAAATAGTTCACTACCTTGTCTATGCTATTGCTTACTATTATGCTTTTGATATATTTTTTCCAAGCATCCATAGCTTGTTCGAAAGCACTTGTTTTAGGATTTTATCCATAGAAACAAGGTAGTGAACTATTTGATAAGATGCTTTGGTAGACATGTATGAAAAATATGGTAGCATGGACAAGGTAGTGAACTATTTGAAAAAATACCTCAAAGAAATTTGGTCTCATAGAATGCCATGATAAGAAAATGCAATTGGCAGCTGCTCCTAGTTATTAGTTATGCAATGTGAAGTAATTGCATAACTACATAGGTTGAATTTGTAAAAACTATATTGTAATCATTATTTTTTCATCTATCAACATCAAGTTATTAGTTATGCAATGTGAAGTAATGCTTTGACTTTGAAAGATGTGCAATGCAATGTAATCAATGATATGAATATAAACTACACAAATATATTTTTTACAATTCATTAGTTGAGATCTTTATTTTATTTTCTCTCTATATCTCTATATTCTATGGAAATACCTTTCAATTTAAAAAAAAAAGTTTATATCTCTTGTTCTACAATTTTTTATGTTTTTTTTTAATATGATTTTTCCCATTTTTTTTTCAAAAAATCTTAATACTTTTGGTTTGTCGATTTTTTCCCTAAAATATTTTTTCTCCTATGCATTGGAAGCATGAAGCATACACGTGAATACATGCAATATTCATGAAGTATACATGTGAATAAGTGAGGCACAAGTAATTGAAGCATTACAAAGGATACAAACCATCGGGAATGGAGCTTATTTACACAATATGATTTAGATGGGGCTTATTGAGCAATCAATAGTAATTAATTAAGAATAAGATTTAAACAAAATCCATGCCTACAATATTCAAGCATACAATTTTCATAATACAGATGATAACATCATTCAAGAATGGCAGTAGAAAAATAAGATTTTCTTTAATCAAAAAGCCGTAAGGCTATACAATGATATATATTGGTAAAAGTATATACAATATATCCTAAAAAGCCATACAGGCTTAGTAAAAAGGAGCCATATGGACATAAAATGTCACGTATATATTGATAGTACAAAACATATGTTCGAAAATGCCACAAAGGCATACAAAAAATGACCCTAATACATAGTCATTTCCCTCAAGGGGAAGGAAATAGATCTCGTGCTACCTTCAAAATTCGGGTAGATGGAGTGACTGTTGGTTATCTTGTCTTTCAAACATGCTTGCTAGTCCTCCTGTCTTCACTCTAGACCTTCAACTGATACAATAAAAAGTAAAGATGTTAATACATAGACATTTAATTGTATAATGCCACAACAAAACATTATCAATTACTGCATACATATAGTCATCATGCACATTTACAACATTACCACATCCACGATCTGGAGTGACAACCACTTGTAGCAACCATTAAGATATAAATTAAACTACATAAAAGTATCATGATTTTTTTATTATAATAGACCATAAAAGATAAAATATAATGTTAAATTGACTAATCTGTTGAATACCTCTCTCAGTGGGTCATAAATGGCTATTGTTACAACAATTCCATGGTCCATCGTGCCACCAACATCACCAGGGTTGTCTGATGTCAACAAATACAAATTAAGCAACATATCTAACAATAATATAAATAAGTTTAGGTAGTCCCTTTATAACTGTCATAAATGAAAGAGTAAATGGTTGGCCTCAGTTGAGATTACAATATAGTGCTTATAGATCATAGAATGGTGAAAGTACTAAGTCCACTGGGATAGTCCAAACTCTTGAAAATTCCAAATTTTAGTGCTCATTGAGATTCGTATTGAATATGCTGATGAACTAGTGTTAATGAGGGCATGTTATCAACATAGTGATAATGCCACAATGAAGTTCACATGAGTGAAGTGAGGATTACTATGTTACTAGTATCTTTCAAAGGGATAATGGAACATATGATGAATTAGGATGTGTATAGGATTTTACTATAGCACATGAAGTTGGTTATTGAGGTGTGCAACAGTAATGGAGAAGCCAATTTTGGTCAATACTGAGTGGAAGGAACTTTATTTCTTCTAACGGTGTATAGGATAAAATTTGGATTGAGGTGCTATAGAATAGATGGGATAAAGATACAAGACCAACAAGGGATAATGGAACATATGGTGAAATAATAGAGGGTACAATGGGATGGGAGTCAAATGCGATAATGGAATATGGGATGGATTAGAATAGATTAATGGGATGGGATAGGATGGGATAAAAAAATATAGCGTGAACTATTAGAGGTTAATGGGATGGGATTAAGAGGGAATAAAGGAACATAGGGTGAATTAGGGAAAGATAGTGGGACAAGACCAAGAGGGGATAATAGAACATAAGGTGAAATAAGAAAGGGTAATGGGATAGGAATAGAAGGGTTTAATAGAACATAGGATGGACTAGTATAGATTGATGGGATAGGCTAGGATGGGATAACAAAATATAGGGTGTTAAATTAGAGGTGAATGGGATGCAATTAGTAGGGAATAATGCAACATAGGGTGAATTATGAGGTGTCTAGGGTTTTACTATAGTACACGAAGTGCAAAATTTACCAATATGTAGCAATAATAGAGAAGAGTAATCTAGGATGAAACATGGATAAATATGGTATAACATAGAATGGATAAAGGAACATAGGGTGGAACATAGGGGACCATGGAACATCTAGGGTGAAATAGTAATGGGTACAATAAGATGGGAGTAGAAGGGCATAATGACACATAACATGGACTAGAATATATTAGTGGGATCGGCTAGGAGGGGATCATGGAAAATAGGGTGAACTATTAAATGTTAATGGGATGGGATTAGGAAGGAATAAGGAACAAAAAGTGAACTAGGAGAAGATAATGTGACATGATCAAGAAATACAAATGCAATGTTTGTTTTTCTCATCAATTTTTTAGATTTGTATACGCAAAATTATAAAAACTAGCTAACATTGTTTTACAACACCATTAATGAATAAAGGCTACCTAATTGTAAGTTGTTTGAGGAAATGAATTACGAGGTGTGGAGGTCGAAGATCCATTAGGAAACTATTTGAAATCCAAAGCATGTTATGAGACAAACATTCAAATATAACATTCAACTATTCAAATGCAATAATAATATCTTTAATACTAGTTGCATACCTGTGGACTCAATGTCGAGAACAAATAAGGGTCTGTAGGAATGGAGCATGTCTCATGAAAAATCCGACCTTGAAATTTCATCATATAAAAATTATACTAATTTAGTTATTCTTAAATTTCAAAATATAATTTAATAAACAACATTAAATGAACTCATTGAATTTTACGTGAGTGTCAATGTCGAATGTATCATTTAGAAAATCATTTGTGAAATTCATTGCCTTTGCAACTAATGTAGGTTGTGTAGCTGCATCCTGAGCTCTCTGATAATTGTATATGCAAACAAAACCATAAGTGCCACAATGGTGGGGTGGAGCTCGGGGCCTACACGTCTCCTCCATATCAGGTTCTACTAGAGGCCTCACACACTATAAAATGGTCTGGGTGAGTGAGCCAATTGACTCTAGTGTGTCCACCTATAGACTATCCTTAAAAATGGAAGGAATGATGACATGCTCCACCATGGGTTTGGCCAAGGGTCTTAGTGCCAATAGTGTATTACGTCATGTAGAAGGTCTATCATTTATGGAGCCCCCATCTCTACCTTGAAAGTCTACGACGTCAAAATAATTTGGCATCTTATTGAGGATAAACTCACAATAGAGTTTCATCAAAAAGTATTGTGGTACCTTATGGTTATTGCATGGTGGTTGGTCAAATACCATCCACCACTACTCCCAAAATTTATTTTTAATTAAATCATGGTGGCACCAATGGATGGAGAACCTCTTGCATGCATGAGACAAAGGTGCGTTGGTTCTCGGGTTTGTAAATAGGGCACACAAGTTGGATTTGCTAATTTTTTGTCTTTTCACATTTGCATATGACAAACCACTAGCATAAAATTGTCTCATCTCTTGCCTCTTATTTAACCAAAAAATTATTTTCTCGCTCATTTCTTCTACATGAGATACAATTGAATTCAATGATTTAGGAATCCCTCTCCTATAAGGGTGGGTTTTGACATGCTCGATTAATCTTCCAATTAATTGTTCAATGTCTCTTTTATTATTTTCAATTGGATTTAGAATATTTTCTTGTGTTCCTTGAGGATTTCTATGAATTGATGGAGGGGTTTTAGGTTGTTCTTGTATAGGAGGCTCTTCGGGAGGGGATGATTGTGAATTCTCAATGTTTCGAGGTGGAGATTCATTCCTTGAGAATTAGAACAAAGTTTTATTATAAAAAACTATTTCAATCTAAATTCTAAATTAAATTCAAAATAAATAGAATAAAAATACATACCTCTTTGCAATCTTCAACCTCTCTAACATGTTGGTGACATCCTTGTGAAAAATCGCAAGCTAAGTGTGCAAAAAATTGACGAGATTTGGTGAGTGTGAGTTGCAAAGCTCAAATCCTCCAAGCCAAGCCATGAGTTGAAATGTAATGCAAGTTTGAAATGAATTTTTTTAATTTTAATTTAATTTTACATTTGGTGTGCACCAAATGCTCAATTTCAACCCTTTTTTATGAATTTTTCCAATTTGGCATCAAATTTTTTTCACAGATTGGTGCAATTACCCTCACCTCAAGTGATCCCAATCCTTAATAATTTGATCCAAGAAGTCAAGTTACCCCATCAAAACAATCCTCATCTCCATTAGGGCTATATGACAAAGAGCACATTATTAACAACCCATTTGGACTTACTAAGGAAGAAATCGTGGATTACAAACAAGAACATCAAGCCTTAGAAAATTTAGCTCTAATTTCCACATCTTTTGTTGCACTATCATTGACACAAGGCTTGTATTCATCCACTATTCAAATGAATCCATCACTAGAGCTAAATCAAACACCCATTCCTAGTCTTGCAACTAGTCTTGCTAAGTACTTTGGTCATACTCTTTCATTCGAAAGCAACACACTTGTGGGTAACCTCAACACCAATCCTTATCAAACCACCACTTGGACACCAACATTTGGAGCTCCCCTCATTCTTGAGAATCCTCTAAATCAACATAAATCACTACACTTCATGAATCCCCGACATCCTCAACATATTGGGGGTACCCATCTTCATACATCCCCAAAAGTACCAGAAGTGTGCCCAACATCCCACAAGGTAGTATAGGCCAAGTGTCTCAAATAGACCAACAAGGGCATGCCAATACCTTTACACAAAGTCAAACGTTAACAAAAATAGGGAAATCTTTAACCAACCACCCCATTGGTTCTTTTGCACCATTGGTTTCACAACAAACATCCATCCCATCCATCATCAAACCTAATCAAAACAATCCCTTGGCTTGGAACCCCTTCAACTAGGGTAATACCTTGGCCACATAATTAATATAAGGAAATCCCAAGGACATTAGTCAAGGGAACCTTTTCAATTAATGGACTGAAGGTCCTAATGTGTCATTACCATCGCAATACCTAACGACACCATCACCATATTTCCCCATGGCCCCCCTCATCATGAAAAATCAAATGGGACCTCAAAATTACATTCCTCCATCCCAATCCACCATCTTGAAAGGAATGTTAAACCAAGGGAACCCCCAAACTCTCATCAAAAACTCACAATCCACTCAAAACATCAACACCCAAAACCCATAGTAAATGTCCTAACAACCACCCGATCCTACATTGCAAGCGCATGCCTTAGCTTTACAACAAGCAAAACATAATTATCATCAAGCCATCCAATAAAAACAACAAGCAACGTTAGTAGCACAACAAAAACAACAAGCAAACCTAGTAGTACAACAACAATGAGCACAATAAGAAGCCTTAGTAGCACAACAACAAAATCAAGCCCTTCAAGCAGCCTTAGCAACACAATAACAACAAGCCTAAACAATATCCCTAGTGGTTCAACAACAAGCACAACAAGCACAACAAGCAACCCTCATGGCCCGACAACAACAAAAATCCTTACTAGCTCAACATTATACCCAACAACATCAACAACAACAAGTTTCCTACTATAATCCTAAATAGAACATCACCAATCTGAACATGCTAGGAACATATACACCTCCACCACAATCACCTTCACAATATCCTACACCACCATATACACCATATGACACCCCATTATATCAAAACCCCATGTGCAATCCATCTGCCATCCCATAATATGAAATGTATGTTCCTCCACCAAATCCACAAGATGATGTAACATCACAACTTAAGGCGCTAACACAAGAAATGTAGGATCTTCGAATGGGAAAAATGAAGAAGCCCCATACATGGAACCTATCCCCTTATCCATTCATTCGAAATATCATACTAGTACCATTCCATCCCAGTTTTGAAGTCCCCAAATTTGATAAATACAAAGGGAGAGGAAGTCCTGTAGACCATATCAAATATTTTGTCATGTATATGGAGGTCACCTATAATGAATCTTATTTGATGCACCTATTTCCATGAAGGTTGACATTCCCAGCCATTGATTGGATTTCATAGTTGCCTTCGGGTATTAAAAACTTCCAAGAAATCACCGATAAATTCATAGATCACTTCTCCTTTAATCTTGACATAGATGTAAGGATAGAAGAGTTGTATACTCTCAAACAAAATAAAGGAGAATCTTTCACCAATTTCTTGCAATGATGGAGGAAAAGAGATAGTAAGAGCAAGTGTTCAATTCTTGACGAACAATAAGTGGGGATCATCATAGAAAATCTAGATCTAGATCTATCCTTCAACTTAAAGATGTAGTACATTACCTCTTATTATGAGCTTTTACCTAGAGCCCTTAACATCAAGAGAGCTCTAATCTCATAGGGAAACACTCAAGCCTATAAAGATAATCACCCATCAAACACTTCAAATGACAAGCCTCGTGTTTGGGCTAAGAATAAGAATGTAACAAATGATGACTTGGTAGATGCTAAGGTAGTCCTAAGTGCTCCTAGGCCAAAAAAATCTCAAATAACTAATGCTTAACCAACTATACAACAAACAAAATCACCACAAAATAATCAGATCAACACTGAAACACAACAAAGATGAACCCCAACAAGAAAAAACTATCCAAAATAAAATTACACACAGTTGTCGAAACCCATCGAAACCATCATGAAAAAATTGGTAGATTCAAACTTGATAATGCTTCCCAATTTTGAAAACTACCAAGAACCCTAGGATAAACCACCCTGGTACAACAAAAAATATCTCTATGACTTTCATAAAATTAAAGGACACAAAACATCGAATTGAATGAGGCTCAAATTTTTTATACAATATCTTATTGAAAATGGAGACATATTTGTTAAGGTATCAATTAGCAATCAGGATCTTAAGATATACAAGAACCCTATGCCATATCATAGCAAAGGATTACACGAACGTGCAACATGCTTATTCCAATGTAGTCACTTCTTGTGATAGTGTCATCACCGTCATCACCATCAAAGGGCCTAGTGTTGAGTGTGGAGTCACCACATGATGTGGAAAAGTCACCATCCAAGGAGTTCGATCTCAATCTAGGGCACAACCTACTTTACCTACATCAAATCCTAGCAAGTACATTCTCCTAGATCAACTTAAGAATAACCTTGCATAAATTTCTATCTTAGAATTATTGAGGTTATCCCCCACACATAGGGAAATCTTAGAGAAGGCTTTATCTTCATCTTCCGTCCCTGAGGATATTGATACAAAACAATTTCAAGATATGGTAGGGCATATCACTAATCATCTTCTCACCTTCTCAAAACAAGACCTACCATCACAACCATCTCATAATTGTGCTTTACACCTTGAGTTCATTGATCATAAGAACAAGGTTAAAAGAGTCTTAGTAGATGGAGGTGTTGGTTTGAACATTTTCACCCTTCAGTTGATCAAGAACTTGGGTTATTTAGAAGATGTTATTGACAAAGAAAAGAGTAAAACAATTAGAGCATATGACGATCAAGATTAGGTATCACAAGGAACCATTACACTACCCATCCAAGTGGGATCCATCATTTCAAGGACTACATGCCAAGTGTTAGATCCTTATCTCCCCTACAACATCTTACTTGGCTAACCCTAGATTCATGCCCTAAAAGTTGTAGCTTTTACCTATCATCAATGTGTAAAGTTTCCTTTTGAGGGAAAAGAAGTTACAATCGATGGAGATCCTAAGCACTATTGCAAGAATCTTGAGGCCAAATTCTATAAAATTTCCCAAATATCCAAGAATGATGAAGTGCCTACACCTTCTACCTCATTCGTTGACCCATCATCACTTGCATCTACCTCAAAAACAAAAAAAACCCATTATTCATAGCATTCCTATTATCAAAGCAGTGATCTAGGATGATGGTTGTGGAAACTATAAACTAACAAAGGAAAATTTTGTGTTGGGGGATCTACCTCTTTCTCCCAAATCCCATGGGAAACCCACATCTAGCAATAAAGTTCTTGAAACAATAAAGATGGTAGCTACCAACTTCACCAAGTGGGGGGATTTGAATAAATAGGGTGTCTATGAGGATGATGTCTCCAAACTACTATATCAAGATCAATGACTCATCCCCACTCTTCCCATGGAAGATGGAAACAAAGACTTGTAGCTAATGAAAGGAATAGGGCTATAACAAGAATGAGAAACTAGGAAAAAATGAAAAATGATTTGCTAGAACTCATCATTCCTAAGAAACTCTAAAAGAATCTCGGCTTATGATGCACTAGTAGAAAGGTTACCCTTCTTGGAAAAGGTACTTCCACCAAATGGGTTGAGGCTTCCTCTTGGTTACCAAAATCGTGTGATACTGCCCTAGGCAAATTTTCCCTTTATTTTTCTGACCTATTTGAGAATAAATCCCTCTTCATGATTCCACAAAATCTTTCACCCCGAATGATCAATCCATTGAAATTATCCTAGTATACCCACAACTCATTGACTAGGACCAACAAGGAACGTCGATTGTAGATTTATTCAAAAACAATGAAGCAATCTCAGAATTCATGGGACTCCATGACAACTTACCATGAGCAGATCACACAATTGGTTTTGATATAGAGCTAGACACAGGGGCATACTATGGGGAGATGATTGAATCCTTTAGTCACAAAAATGATGACATGCAATTAACATGCATAACTTTGAGTGAAAACCACACAATGGCACTCTATGATCCTAAAATAGTAAAAAGAAAGGATGCATCCGAGGGTGAAAACCTCTTTGAGGCACCCAAGGATGAGGGATTCAATCTCCCCCTTAGTGGAATGTATCCTAAAAATTCAGTAGTGTTGGCAGAAAAGGCAACCCCAATCAATGTGGGAACAAAATAAGCACCCAAGATCACTTTCTATGTTGAATCCTTTGGGATGAAGAACAAAATAACCTAGTAGAATTCTTGAAAGAGAAAAGAGCTAAATTTGCATGTTCATATATAGATATTCTAGGGCTCGATCCATAATTATTTGTGCATCATTTAGAAGTTTATCCTTATTCCAAACTAGTGAAGTAGAAATTGAGAAAGAGGCACCCTCAAATAGCAATCTTGGTAAACCTTAAGTTACAAAAACTTCTTGATTTTGAATTTATCCGACCCATAGATTATCTTGAGTGGGTTTCAAACCTTGTACCATTCTCCAAACCCACTAGGGGCATCAGAATATGGACGAATTTTAGAGACTTAAACAATGCATGCCCGAAGGATGATTTCCCTCTTTCTAACATTGAAATCATCATGGATTTAACAATTGGGCATGAGATGCTATCAATCATGGATGGTTTTTCAGGCTATAATAAAATCATGATTTCCAAGGAGGGTCAACACAAAGGGAACATACTATTGGAACATCATTTCATTTGGGATGAAGAATGTAGGAGCAACCTATTCAACCATACGTTATACCATTTCCCATAGATCAAAAAAATTCTATAAATAACCTATTCAACCATATGTTATTCATAATGTCACAACATCAAATGAATCTTATTTCAAAAAGTATAATCTCAACAATAAATGACCTTAATCAAAAGTATAATCTTCAACAATAAGTGATTTCAATCAATATATAATCAATAATCAAATGATCAATCAAAACATATAGGTTAATCGCAACCTATTTCTTTAAAAAACAACCAAGTATACAACCCAACCAAATAGGTTATTCTTGACCAAGGGTTTCAATCAAAGTAAAGTAATGACCAAGTGATCATAAACAAGTCATAAAACCTCTCTTTCTATAAACCTAAAATAATATCACGTTTACAATGTTCACTATATTTGAATATAATCTAGAGGATATTAACTTGAGAAGGGTTTTTGCATCTACACTTTCAAGTCCTATTCTCAATACGAATTTTGGTTTTCAGAACATATGCCCTCTTGAATTTTGTGATTAGGATTAGACCCTTAATCAAGTTCTATTGTTGATTATTGATATAACCATCATGTTTATATCCTAATCCTAGGGATAAGACTATCTTCCTACTTTCAAGGAGATACAAGTTATCAATAAAGTATAGACATACAACATATATTATAAATACATTGCATTCATGCAATCTCCCATATATAGGGTACATACACATCTATTTAAGTATAACCAATATGGTAGGTTTATCCAACATAATAAACAACCAAGAAACATTCAAGCATATACAAGCATCACAACACATCATTCCTTTCTAAGATAGTATACAAAACTATTTATTCTTTCCAACATAAATAAAAAGGTTATAGAAACTTTTAGGCCTGTATATCTAGTTGATTAAACTCCTTAGTAGTTCCAATCCTCAAGATCGCTTGATACCTCCTTCAAGATCCACTTGATTTTTGTCTTTTAACTTCTCACTAACTCTCACAAATAATCACAAATATGAAATAGAAAACAACTCTCAACTCACTCACTTAGAAATCATAGAAAATTAACATCAAGATAATCAAAATGATAAGTGTACCAATTGGTAGAATGAGCACCTATATTTATACTAATTTGTGAGCAACTAAAGGCTACAAACAAGTTAGTATTTCTTCCACCTTTATAATCTCATACAACGACTCACCAAGTTAACTCACATTTTTGGAACAGATCATAATCCTCACCATTTAAATGGTTGAGTCAACTTGATATATGGGACAAAAATCTAACACAAGTTTCCCAATTTAAATTCCTTTACAAAATGCTTCCAAGTTTTCACTTGACTAGGTCTAAATACTATTTATAGGCTTATATGCATTTCAAATACTTCTTTTACATTCCAAACACTAGCAAATATGACACCACCTCTTTATGTTTGGTGTCACATTCATAGTGCAACCTTTTACATGTTCCACAGGTTTCAAATTAGCATTCAATTCCTTTTAAAACATTTTACACAACATAAAATCTTACATGATTTTCACTTAGATTTGACTTGGTCTTACTAGAGTTTATGCATTATTTTATACTCCACTAAAATTTGTTCCATATGCATTATGCGCCATATGCCACTCTATGCATTTTTATTTAATTGTTGCACATAGACCTAGATTCTTAATAAATTTAATTGCACACTAGATAGTTCTTAAAGTAAGGAAAGAGAACAACACATAATAGTGTTTACTTAGCATTCAACACTATTTCTAAACTATGCACGACCTCCATAAATCATTGTCTAGGTCATATGCATTTGTATGGAAGTGCTTTACCTATATGAAAACACTTTGTTTAATTCATTCCAACATATTCTAAGTATATTAAGCAATGTATTATATATATTATTGATATACATATATACATATAATAAACTCTATATAATATATATATATATATACTTATATTATATTCCTATGTTTATGATTGCATTATTTGCCACTTGGTTATATTAATTAATACATGTGAATATATATGTATATCTTTATATAAGTAGATATGTATATTATTTGATATATACATATATATATTTTAATATATATACATACATATACATACATACATACATATATATATTGTAATTACTAAATTGTTACAAGCACAATACATAAAGATCTATTTGTTTTTGATTGGTTAAGCAAGGAAAAGGGCCCTGACCCGTTAATTAGTACAACATGAAAAGAACAAGAGGTGAAAGGAAACAAAAAAACAAGAACTCCACCAAACTTCCACCTCCCACCGACAAAATGCTTAACCAATTCCCATATAATTAAGCATAGCAGTTCTATCATAGTAACCAAAATACCTTAACCTAGCATCAATAGCTTCCATACCTATCCATCTAAGATACCTATTAACATCTATCATATAGTCCCTACTTAAAATATAAATAGCATTACAGAGTTTTAAGTTCTGACACTAAAGGCCATAACCAATAGTAACAGTTCTAGAACATAAAACTAGAATAACCATCATAACAAAAAGAAAAAAGAAAGCAAAACAAAGCAACCACATTATGCTTCCTCTATCAGCTTCCATGTGCTCATCAGGTCTTCAACCGTGTCATTCACTGTTGCCTTTGGCTCCATCTTGCTAACCAGATCCGTGCCATCACCTGCAACACTTTTCCTTTGTTGCTTTTTGATTTTTCCCATGCTAGAAATAATGGCCATTACTGCCTTCTTCATGATGGTTTCAACCACACTCACACACTCTTAACTGCTCCTTCCAAGCTTTAAATTATGTTATCATTTCCTTTCTGAAGAACCTAAATTCTTTCCTCTAGTATATTCTTCACCTTATTCTCAAGGGCTTGAAGCTTTCTATCCTTCTCTTTCTCCTGTATCCTTTTTTCCAAGATTTGCAATCTCTCCTCCAACTTTTTAATCTTCTCATTCTTGTTATCCTTGACCTTTTCATCCTCTCTGCTTGTTTTCTCTTCCTTCTCTTGGTTTTATAGGGAATTTCCTTTTGCTTCCTCCCGATCCATCTCATGTTGTGGCTCCTTAGAAATATCATCAATGACATTACCACACTCACTAACTGCATCTGAGTCATCCTCCTCCTCCGAGTCCCCACCTAGACTATTAGGATTCTCTTCAATAGAGGAGTCATTTTCTTCCTCCTCTTTCTTTTCCTCACTGTCTTGTGGGATGTGGGTACTTTTCTCTTCTGGGCTATGCAAATTCTCGTTGCTTTCCTAACCCTTTGAAGCCACCATTTCCAATCTCTTAGATCTCCTTCCACCCATGTTAGAGCCTTCCATCTCGTTATCATTCAATATATTGATTTTTTCCACCTCTTCCTCAAGTTCATGCAGAAGTAGCTTCCTCTTCCTTTTAGCCCCCATCTCCATCGAGACATCCCTTCTTTTCTCTGGTGTCACCATAAGAAGATATCTCCATAAAGCAGTATCAGGGCTTTGGAGTTTCTTACTGGATTTTTTAGGCGTAGGGTGGGGATGGTCTTCAAGAAGCTCAATTTTCACCGAGTTTTGGGGTTTGGGGTCATCGGTCATCTTGAGAGCGAGATTTTTTTCAGGAGTCTTCGAAAGCACAAATTTGCAAATGGCTCTTATGAGGCCTTGGTTTAATGGTGAATTAGCCCCATGATTAAGACTTTGGTTGAGGGAAGAGAATAAAAAGAAAGACAAATTGATTTTTTCCTGGTGTCTTATATGGTTGAGGATAGGAAAGTGGTATCCATGGACAAACTGGTAGTGGCCTTTAAAGGTAAAATACTTCATGACTATAAAACAAACGTTATGATAAGGAGGTGGTAATTTAACCCTAGAGTACCCATTTTGGAACCTTTCTAGTTTTTCTTTTCCTTCAATTTTTTTTCAAAATAGTACTGATACTTACAGTTTCTTATTTTGGCAACCTTCATTCCTTCATAAGACAGACTCTTCACTTCTATAGTTAGCTTCACATCAATCTTGAACTAGAGCCCACCTAAATTCACTTTGTCATCTCTCCAAGCGTTGATGAACTTATAGCTGAGTTTATCATTATAACCCTCCATAGTAGTGAAATATGGAGTGAAACCCTCCCATTCGAATAAACCTCAGAAATCCTCATTGTTGTGAAGAGAATCATACTTGTGAGGTTTAGTTCATTTCCTATGGCCTCCCATGATTCTATTAGAGATATTTTAGTTTCTAGGAATGCGAAGGAAATCACTTCTATTGCCTTCAACGTCCTCAACACTAGCAATAGGGAAATCCACACTCTTTGTTCTAAGGATGATTCTGGGACTATTCATTTAAAATGTAGATGACTTGGGGTTACTTTTTTGATGGAATGAAGATATCACACCTTGATTACCACCTTTTTTCTTATCATCATCATCATTTATAACAATATCTCCACCTCCTTTTCTAGAAATGATCACACTTCTTTTATTATTTCTTGTATTATTCTTGCACACGCCAATACATCTATCACATCGGATATTGGACTCAATATTTTCCCCCACGTGATTTAAATACCCATTTAAATCAATCATGTTAAGGTATTGACATCTATCATCCCATCGTCCTTTCCATCTTTGGTCTTTCCTTTTATTGAGATTTGGCAATCCTTTCCCATCGTGCCTTCACCGCCAGCTAGTCATCTTGCTAGCTTATCTCCATGTGGTCCACGTCATCGTAAGAATTCTCACCCTATCATTCATATTGATAGATTTCATTCATGGGGTCCACATCCTCATAATATTTCTCATCCCAACCCTTTTATTAATAATTAAGATTCCCATCCTCATAATTAATCACTTGGGTGTTTTTCTTGTGTTTGTCCATAGCTAGGGATTCTTTGATATGATTAGGAAAATTATAGAATTCCCAATTTATTCAATTTTCCTGATTAACACCAATATTGGCCATCACATCCATCATTTTATTACCTTCCCTCAAGGTGTGGAAAATTCTAGCACATTGAATCTCTTGCAACATACTTCTGCAATCATCCAATAGATCTTTAATTTCCCAAGGAATATCTATCCCCTTGGTGAGATGATCAACTATCAATTTTGAATCTCTTTCTATAATTACCTTCTTGTATCCCTCCTCTTTTATAATTCTGATTCCTATCCAAACAACAGATGCCTCAATGAAGTTGTTTGTAGCCGTTCCTAGGCCTTTGTTGTATCTGGTCAAATAAGTACCCTTATTATTCCTTATTACTCCACCCGCCGCAACTCGACTAGGATTACCTTTTGAGAAACCATAAAAATTGCATTTAACCCATCCTAGTTCTAGGGGAATCCAGACAATATTCCTTCTAATAAGCTATCTTTTCCAGTTTACATTATATAAATTATGAGAAAATTGCATAGGCTGTTTCTTAGCCTGATTGTACATACAAATTTTCACATTTTCTTGAATTTTTCTTTTAACAATTAAAAAAACCTCCTTGATAGTTCTTGGAGTATCCCTAAACACCCTATTATTTCACTCTTTCCATAGGTACCAAGTCAGAAATGAGGGAATGTAACCCCACAAATTACATCTAATATAATGGGAGACAGGACAAAAGCTCCATCCTTCAAAAATTTGGACATTGGAAGGAAAGACCCAATCAACATTTATATATTGAGAAAGAAACCCCAGACTTCTTGGCCATAAGAACATTGAAAAAACAAATGCATAATAGATTCCTCTTCTTCATTACAAAGACCACATCTATTGACTAGGTACCAACCTCTTTTCTTTAGGTTGTCTGTAGTGAGGATCTTACCATGAATAACCATCCACCAGAAGCAATTAATTTTCGGGATAAGATTCTTCTTGTAGATTTTGATCCAGTCAAAAGATCCTAACACCTGCATTTTGTTGAATCATAGAGCCATATGCAGACTTAACCAAGAATCTACCATTGCCGATTTTTTTCTAGATCCACTCACCATTTCTATTTCTAGAGAATAGGTTAGGATTTCCAATTTGTTTCATTAGCAAGTCAATAACAACATCCCAATTCTAGTGTCTTCTTCCTTTGATGATGCAGGAGCATCCAAAGATCTTACAAAAATGAGTCTATTGACAATGAAGTGGCAGGTTTACTAGTGATGCAATGAAGCTCCATATGTTGGCTAGATCTGTACGTTGAGGATTAGAAGTCATGGATTAAAGGGTTTGTTGTTGAGTATTTCTAGTTAATCCAATAGAAGTTTCATAGGTGCACATAAAGATTTGATCGAGTTATGGATTTCTATGTTCAAATAGTTATTCGGTTGTTCGAGTTGATGTTCCTGAAGGAAGATGATGAGATTCTGATGGCTAGAGATGTTGCAGATGTTTCTAAGGTGATTCATGATGATTTTGGATATTTCCAGAATGTGTGTTGGTGGTCCACATCAATCGTGGTGCTCGCAATTGGTGAATTTATTTTGAGAGTTTGAAGTCTCCATGTTCTTGGCCGACAGGGTATTGTAACATGTTGTGGATCTTCAAGGATTAAATTTTGAAGGTGTTTCATGTTCGAGGATGTTGATTTGGGTCCTTGATTTTCTATGGACAACATTGGTTGGTTGTTGGTTTACCATAGTTTTTTTAATATCTCGTTGTGAATCTGAAGAGCTAGTTGCAGAGCAGGTTGTGAATCTTGAGTAGGTTGAAAAGTAGATTGAAGAGATGGTTGTAGAGTTTATCAAATCCATTTTTGAATTTTTTGTAGAATGGGGAAGATTGGGAAAAGAACAAAGAAGGAAAAAGAGAACTTGATATGTGAAAGGAATAGTTTGGAGGGAGGATTATGCGAACTCAGGAAGTGTAATGAAAAATTGATGGAGACGATGGAAGAACTAGGAGGAGACAAGTATGATGCTCTTGAAGAAGAACTGGAATTTGAAAGAAGAAGAAATGAAGAATTGGAAGTAGAGTTGGATAAGTTGGAAGAAGGATTCATGTTGAAGTTGGACAAGAGGAGTAGAGATCTGGAGGAAAGTTTGAAAGAGTTGAATAAGGAGAACAATTTGTAGAAGAAGGAGATATCTGATCTGAAGGAACATGTTAATTAGTTGGAGAAGGAAAATGAAATATTGAGATCTAAACCTAAAGTGTGTGATGCCTCTTGTGATACTGATGATTTGTGTGATGTTGTAGAAGATGAAAGTGTAACTAAGCCTGTAATGGTTGGACATGGTATTGGTTTCAAAATCATGCAAATAATGGGATATGAAGGAAAAGGATTGGGAAATCATTAGTAAGGAATGATAGAACCTATTGAACTAGTAATGAGAGCAAAGAGTGAAGGCCTTGGATATGAAAAAGGTAAGAATATTAGTGCAAGTTTGAATCAAGGAAGAAAAGTATTGTTCACATTGTAATAGGCATGGACATGAAAAGGAATTGTGTTGGGATTTACATCCTTGTAAGTTATGTGGATTAAGGAATCATTTTGAGGATATGTGCTGGGATAAAATGAGGAGGAAGTCTATGAAAGATTGTATAAAGTTGAATTATGGATGGATTGATGGATCAAGATGGAAGTATGTTTCTCATAAGTTCAGAAAGTTTTACAAACTGATGCACTCATGTATTAAAGGAAATGAAGGATCAAAGAAAGAAGACCTTATACAGATCTGAACAAAGATAGTATTTCAAACTATAGAGGGAGATGTGACAAGAGTCATAATTCTTATCATAATGAAGGGTATCAGAGGAGTGAAATAAGTTTTGTTAGAGAAGGAACCTATTTTTAGGAGAAAGAATCAAGCACTAAATGTCATCAAGAACCTAATGTTAGAGAAGCAGTAAAGAATGCTGAGATAGTTTGTGAAGATGAAGAAGAACTTGTTGATACTGAATTAAATTATCTAGGGGAAGGGGAACCCTTGGATGAATCAGATTGGATAGTGAAACTGAAAGAAGGTGAAGCATTGATTGTAAGGAGAAAGTTTATGAGCCAGAGTGAAGTAAATGTGAATGAAGAAATAGAAGAAGATAATGATCTTGAGGCAACTTGTAGGGTGGCTTGCTCAAATCACCAACCATTGAGGTAGTGCAAGGATTGTAGGTAGATCGCCAAACCCATTGAAGAGACAACATTGATTAGTAGAGCTTGAGGTAGTTTTGCAAGGTGGACTTGAACAGACTGCCAACCGTGAGGTAGTTGCAAGTGTTAGAGTAATAAGTTATTTCACTTAATTAATTTAATCATATTGGTTAATTAATTAAGTCACTTATCACTTTAGTTTTACTTAAGCTAAAACTAGGCACATTAATAATTAATTATTTATTAATTATTAAGTGTGCAAACTAGGGTTTCCTTTTAGGGTTTTCTCTCCTTTCTTAAGGATTGATCTCATTGTAATTATTCATTCTCTATGGCAGCATATTCAATGTGGCAGTTTTTCACATAATGCAAATTGGTGTTTTCATCAGATCTGAGTTGTATAACAACAATATCTTTCTTGTTTCTTCATAGTGTGATAGGTTTATCGTTACAGGTGATTCATGGAGCTGTGGGAGTACATACGTCTGCTCCCCCCATAAGAGGGAATGAGTTGATCTGTTGTTCTTGATGACATCATTATCACCACATTGGTCCCTATTGATTTAGTTCAACATCATGACCATCTTTTTCATTCATTATTTGCTACATCAATGGATTGTTATCTTGCAAACACATTATTGTTTATTGAGTCTCACATTGTAGATCTTGAGGAATATCTTGAGGAAATACATCTCCTCTACCTTGAAAGTCAAGTTATCACCGTATGCCCACCATTATCTATGGATTCAAAGGTTGCATTTTAGGATTCTCCACCTTAGTTTGGATTTGGCATCATTTGTTTCAGTTCAGACAGAGAGATTCTTTAGCATCCTATCATGGCACACATCTTGAGACAGATTGGTTCATCACTCTTCATAGGGTTTCTTTGACATCGGCCTTTGGATCCATTTCTTCCCAAGGGTAGGAATATCATTTTCCACTTTAGGATCTCTTTTTGGATTCTACATTAGGCATCTACCATTACGACAAGAGTTTCTTTATTGTGGGGTGGCCTTCTTGTCTCTTTCTATCTCTCCTATGGAGACCATTGTACATGTACTTATATGATAGAATCTATCTATGGGGGTTATCATGTAATCCACCTTCTATCCTTCTTCTATTAGTGCATTACATTCTTTTCTTTGCATCCTATTTTGGGGAGGAGTTTTGTTCCCATGTGGTTTTATCCTTTACCCTATTTGGTTTAGTTTTCATTGCATTTGTTCATGGGTACCTGATTAGGCCTTGTTGTTGGGACCCGTGTTTTCTTTCATGCATATTTTCCTTAGTGTTTTAGCTACTTCCTAAGTTCATCTTAAGGGGGGTTTTAGAGTAATAAGTTATTTCACTTAATTAATTTAATCATATTGGTTAATTAATTAAGTCACTTATCATTTTAGTTTTACTTAAGCTAAACTTAGGCACATTAATAAATAATTATTTATTAATTATTAAGTGTGCACACTAGGGTTTCCTTTTAGGGTTTGATCTCTTTTTCTAAGGATTGATCTCATTGTAATTATTCATTCTCTACAACAACATATTCAATGCGGTACTTGTTCACATAATGCAAATTGGTGTTTTCATTAGATCTGAGTTGTATAGCAACAATTTTTTGCTTGTTTCTTCATAGTGTGATAAGCTTATCATTGTAGGTGATTCATGGAGCTGTGGGAGTATATACGTCTGCTCTAACAACAAGTACCTAAAATTAAATTGTTGAAACAATGTAAGGGATAACATTGGATTTGATACAATATAGACCAAAGTGAAGAGACTCACTTTTTAAATAACCTCGAGAGTCTTCTACAGGAGCATCTAGAGATATTCAGAAATTGAGGCAATTGATAGTGAAGTGGTAGGCTTACTAGTGATGCAATGAAGCTCCGTATGTTGGCTAGATCCATACGTTGAGGATTAGAAGTCATGAATTAAAGGGTTTGTTGTTGAGTATGTCTAGTTCATCCACTAGAAGTTTCAGAGGTGTGCATGAAGATTTGATCAAGTTATGGATGTCTTTGTTCAAACAGTTATTCAGTTGTTCAAGTTGATGTTCCTAAAGGAAGGTGATGATATTTTGATGGCTAGAGATGTAGCAAATGTTTTTGAGGTGATTCATGATGATCATGGATGTTTCTAGAATGTGTGTTGGTGTTCCACATCGATCATGGTGCTCACAATTGGTGAATTTATTTTGAGATTTCAAAGTTTCCATGTTATTGGCTGGCAAGGTATTGTAACGTGTTGTGGATCTTTGAGGATTAAATTCTGAAGGTGTTTCATGTTCAAGGATGTTGATTTGGGTCCTTTCTTTGCTATGGCCTAATTTGGTTGGTGCGCATGGAAATTTGTTTATTGTTTGTGGCTAACCTATTTGGGTCTACACATTATCTTATTAGTCATTGTACTTGGGATAACCTTGTTTAAGGGTTAATGGATGAACGAATGATATAAATAGAAGAGAAGATTTTTTATGAGACACAAAACAAGATAGATCAATAAGGAGATCGAAAGTGCGAAGAATGAAACACGGTGATGAAGTATTCTGATCTAGAAGGATCTCAGAGCAGAGAGGGAGTGTGGAGCAAGAAATGGACTCGATGACAGATTGTTGTGAAGATTGCCATTAGTTGAGCTATTTGTAACTCCTGGGCTACGACCTAGATTCTGTAAAGCTTGAGTGACATTTGTAATGTGCTTTGAGATTTAATATAATGAGTAATGAGATTTGAAGGTTGGGTTTTCCCTATTAGGGTTCTCCCAGGATATATCTTGTGTCCAGTGTTCGTGAATTTCTTTTATCTTTCTTTGGATTAGTTGTTAAATTTTGTTGCATATCTATTGTGATCATGGAGTTAGTAATTTAGGCTGCAAGGCTAGACAATCCTTAATTGGATCCTCCTACCTTGACTGCATCACCTGAGAACAACATTATATAGGTAGTCTTTGAAGCTTTTCCATTTGGGTCGTGAACCTTCCCACTCAAGGTAATTAGATACTTTTTTACCAATATCTCTCTTCAGTCTTATAATGATTTGTTGGAGATCACTAGAGGCCGATAGAGGGGCCAGTATAGGAATCATCCCAAAAATCCATGTTTATCCCAATACCAATCCTCAATTTGACACCTCTAGTCTTAAGGAGATTATTCCAAAACACAGATCCATGTGGGAGCTCCTTCTTCCATAGAAAACAACTAGCATCCTTATTCTTGACATACTTAGCCTTAAGGATGGTAGCCCAATATTTTTCATTTTCCAGGAGAAACCAACCTATTTTTGCAACCAGAGCCTTATTGAACAACTTCAATCTTCTAATTCCAAGCCCTCCTTCTTTCTTTGAGTCACACACCTTATCCCATTTGATGAGCACCATTCTTTTCTTTTCCTCCACTCCAAACCATAAAAATATTCTTTGAATTGTTTCAATTCTCTCAGCAATATAAGAAGGTATATTAAAAATTGAGAGATAATACACCAAAATGTTTTGAAGGGAAGCTTTCAAAAGCTATTTTCCCCCTACCAAGCTCAGTAATTTTCCTTTCTAGCCAATAATTTTTTTTGGACTTTCTCCACTATATAGTTCCAATAGTTGCTATTCGACTTTCTAGAGAAAAGAGGTAGGCCCATATAAGTAGCAGAAAGCTCCACTTCCTAACATCCTAGACTCCTTATCACTTTGTTTTTCACAAGTAGGCTAGTATTAAAAAAATAGATTTTTCTTTTTTGGTAATTTATACACTGTCCAGATAATTCAACATACTTGTCCATAATATATTTCCACTATTTAGCCTCTACCACCGAAGCCTCCCCCATGAGAATGATATCATCAAAAAATTGTTGAGGTGACACCAAGGGTAAAGAGGAGGCAACACAAAAACCTTTCAGAGAATTAATATTAAGTTGTTTATGTATGTTGAGGCCAAGTGGCTCTGCCATAATGAAAAATAGGTACGGAGATAAGGGGTCTCCCTGTATCAACCCCCTACTAGGAGAGAAGAAACCATGGGAAATACCATTAACCAAGACTAAATACTTAGGAGTAGTGACAAAAGCTTTTATCAAATTAAGGATTTTATCTATAAAGCCAAATTTTTCCAAAACAACAAATAAAAAATTCTAGGAAACCCTATCATAGGCTTTGGAAATATCTAATTTCAGAACCATGCTTGGCTTCTTACTATAGTACATAGAGTGCAAAATTTAATAAGTGTAAATAGCAACATCTAGAATTTTTCTACCTTGAATGAAACCTTTTTGATTAAAAGCTATCATCTTTCCTAAGACTAGTTTCAACCTATTGACAATAATTTTGGAGCAAATCTTATAAGTTGTGTTGCATAGACTTATATGTCTATAGTAATTCATTGAAGTAGCTTCATTAGTCTTAGGGATTAGGGCCAAAAAAGTAGTATCCCTTTGATTCAAGAGTCTATGAGATCTAAAGAAATCTTTAATAACATTAAAAAAAATCCGTAGACACAGTCTCCCAGTAGACTTGGAAAAAGCTGGGAGGGAAACCATCAGGTCCAAGAGCTTTATAGGCTTCAAAAGAGAAAAAAACTTCTTTCACTTCTTTCTTTGTGACACTCTTAGTTAATTCGTTCAGGTCTTCCTCATTGATAACATTAGGTATAACCTGCAGGAACTCCTCCAGATCCAGATTGTTGATCCTTGGAAGCTTCAGATAATTTGAAAAGAAGGAAACAAACTCATTTGATATTTCATTTTTCCCTTCATTTGATGCCATTAGAGGTTATTAGATATGTAATCCTATTTCTTCCCCTATGTTTCATATTACATTGGTGAAAAATCTTAGTATTTCTATCTCCTTCCTTAATCCATTGAATCCTTGATTTCTATTTCCTGTAAATTTCCTCCTTCTTGCTTACTTTATGCCATTGGGCTCTGAGCTCCCTTTCCTTAATGTATATTTCATCATTATAGTTTCCTACCTCCATTTGGTCTTTGAATTCCTTTATTCTCACTATAAGGTTCCTCTTAGTAGTAAAGATGTTCCCAAAGGTGTATTTGTTCTATCCTCTAACCCTTTCCTGATTTTTTTTCAGCTTTTGCATTAGCCTAAAAATTGGTGTGCCAACACAAGGAGGATTACAACATTCCTCAATAAGAGATTTAAAGTATGGATGAAGGGATCACATGATTTTATACCTGAAGGGGTACGGTTTTTTAATTACCCTATCATCCCATTCCAAACGAAGAGCACTATGATCAGACCCTATTATAGGTAAGGCAATAAGAGAGATATTATTCATAATGCTCTAGTTAGAGGAGACCAAAAATCTATCCAACTTAACTTGGATCAGTTGATTGCCTTGCCTTTTGTTAGTCCAAGTGAAGTGGGACCCAGTAAGAGGGACATCCATTAGTCCCACCGAATTAAGAAATCTTGAAAGATCCATCATACTCTCAGAGTAGTTGGTAAGGCGTCCTTTTTTCTCAGATGTGTATAAAAGGGAGTTGAAATCACCTCCAAGCATCCATAGTTCATCCTTGCCTTTAGTTATAATTCCTTCCAGAAAATTCCATAAATCCAACCTATCCAATCTTGAATTAGAGCCATATATATTCCCTAAATTCCATTTAATGGAGGAATCACCATACTCTATCCCAATCAAGAGACTATTCTTATTCTTAAATTTCCACTTGCCACTAAACCTGGAAGAATTCAAGTAAGTAGTGATCCCTCCAAAAGCTCCCCCTGCATCACTGACTTCATAACCAGCACCAGGCCAAAGCCACTTCAAGGTTTTCTCAAATCTTTCCTTCTTCATTTTAGTATCCTGGATTAAGAGGATATTAGTTTTCACCTTTGCCAAGCACCCCTTTAGCACATGCTATTTATATGGGCCATTAAGAGCCTTGACATTCCAAGACAAATCTTCCTAACCACTAAGAGCAAAGGAGCAATATCAAGAAGATACTCCCCAAATGGGAGGTCAACCTCCCTTATTTCCTTTTCATTTTGTTCCCTGTCAAAGAATCAAGGGTCTTCTATTTCCTTTTTGCCACATCTTTTTCCGTTTCTTTGATTATTATTTCTTTTGAGAGGGGTCTGCCAACTTTTCTATTTCCTCCCACATTTGGTTTTTTTCTTTTTTTTTGTGATTTGGTTTTTATTCATCCTTTCTCATCTTTGCTTTGTGATGTTCCCTCCTCCAAAAAAGGAGCATGGTCATCCTGAGTAGGAGTCAAAAACTATTATTTTTTGTTTATAATTTCT
The DNA here is from genome assembly GCA_007115665.2 of Sequoiadendron giganteum. Taxonomy (NCBI): domain Eukaryota; kingdom Viridiplantae; phylum Streptophyta; class Pinopsida; order Cupressales; family Cupressaceae; genus Sequoiadendron; species Sequoiadendron giganteum. The sequence goes on from CM021102.1 coordinate 557,150,949, forward strand.
CCTTCCTCTAGTACATCACTTTGTTGTTCTTCCTGAGGAGTTGGAGGTGAAGCTATTTCCTTGTTTTCCTTTTCTTTATTTGAATCCAGAAGTTTCTCTGAAGTTAGTGGAGTGGGTGGTTCGTCGTCTTCTTTCAAAAACAACCTTTCTAGATTATCTTTGGGGACCTCCTTTGTTGGAGAATTATCATTCATTGTCTTTTCTATTCCGGGTTAAAGGATTCTTTTGTGAGTAACAACTCTTCATTGGGTTTTGAGGATTCAGGTTCCTTTGAATTTTTGAACTTATTCTTCAAAGGGGCATCCATTTGTATTTCAATTTGGAGAATCTTAGGCTCAAGAGGAGCTATTTTACAAGCATCTTGTAAGTGCCCAAATTTATTACAACCTTGACAAAACACTGTAGCCCTCTCATGTTCTAGAGGCTGGATCCATTTGCCAAACTTGGATTTTAAGGTAACAAAAGTGGGTAGGACTATATTAACCCGTAAATTAACACAAATTATTGCATAGACTAATCTTACTTTAAGAAGAGTAACTTTGTCAATGGTGACCAAAGAACCAAAGGAGTCGACTATTCCTTTAAAAACCTTTTGGTGCTAGAAATCAAGTGGCAGCCTAGGGAGCCTTACCCAAGTTCGAGCAACTTTACCCGAATCAATAGAAGCGTCAAACCCTGGTTTCCACCTGCATAAGGACAATATATTTTTAAAGCCACTATTAAAAGCACATGGTCTACTAGTGAAAATTTTTAGCATATCCTCAGGGATAACGATCATAAAAAAAAAAAACCCTTAGGCATACCGCTTATAGAAACACCGCCTTTAAGTTTCCAAGTGTTAGAGGCCCATTTTTGTACCTGGTCTATATTGGGTCATTCAACAAAGAATTTACCCACCGATAGCTTCAAGCTTTCCATAACACCATTCAATATTACATCTGGGACGTCCACTTCATCCCCCACCATAGTAAAAAAAGTTGACATATATTTTTGAGGTGTCCTTGTCGAAGTTTGACTTCCAACAAGATTTTCCACATAGGAAGTCATTTGGGCATCTGGGCCTAAATGAGACTTGCCTTCAGGAGAAAAAATAGGGTTGTTCAAACCCCCAGATGATAGAATATGCTTAGAGTATGGGAATATTTTAGCTCTCCCATATGGAGAGGCAACACAACTTTGGGAAACAAAAAGCTACTTTGGTGGGGGAGCCTCCATGGGGCCCCCTCCAGACTAATTCATCAAACAATAGGGTAGAAAAAATTCAAAAACTCAGAATTATCAACATAGATGAACTGCCTAAAAATGTATGTAGTGATTGAACACACTAGGGAAGATAGGAGTGGCAATGAAAAAACATTAACCAATTTGTGTAGCAAGAGTTTCCCTCAAAATTTGGTGCAAACTAGAGGTTGTTATCCCATAATAATTTTTTTATGGTTGCTAGAAGAAAAGTGCCAAGATGAACTAGTCTTTGATAATTGGTCTTTGGTGCCTTTCATTGATGATATGAAATTGGCCTTAGAACCTTGGTGGAGTTGGAGGAATTTGTGCCAATGACTATGGCCAAAGTGTAGGGGTATCATATAGGGTTACAATTAAGTTGGAGCATCACTTCAAAATCCCAATAAAGATAGAGATACTTGTAGATAAAGAGCGATAAGATCTTCAAGATTCATTAGAGAGTTGATCAATTGTGTATAAGGTTCCAAAGATTTAGTTTTTTTAAGTTTTGGTTAAGGTACCCATATGCCCAATGGATAACATATGTATAGGTTACTTATTTTTTCATAAGTGGAAGAACCCATACAAGTTGCTAAGATTGTAATTCTTTTTCAGTACAAGGGAGTGGTGAAAAATCATTCTATGCAATTTATTTATTTTGATCATCATTGATTATGGAAAAGGAGAAATCTAGTCGCTTTATAAAATTTAATAGTTTGGTGGTGTGTGAGGGGTAGTTAATTAAGTTTTCAAGGTTCAACCCCATCATCTCACATCAATTAAAATATGAGGATTTTACATTTCATAGTGGAGAAATTTTATGATTGATCCATACCATTAGGTCATGTCTACCAAGTGATCTTGTGACTTTTCCTTCAATGTTTATTCTTGTTAGTGGCGACCCCTAATTTTGTAGCTTTTGAATGTGCTTTTTTAATTTTTTTGAATATTATTTGGTGAGTTACAAATATTTGAGAAGAACTAAAATAAATGTATATATTCAATGTAAGAATTTTGTGTTCTACATCTTTCCCTTTTCCTTTTTCTAAGATAGGATTAGAGCTAGAATAAATAAGGAATTGACCTTTCAACCCTCATGATTGGATTATAGGTCAAGGTACCACATCTAAAAGAATATCTATAATTGATTTCCCTATTTTAGCACCCCTCCGATTTGCTCATATTTCCATACAGTGTTTTACTTTGATTTGCTTATGTTTTTAGATAATGCTTTTACTTTGATAGACTATGATAATATGTTGTTATTTGATAGCTGAATTTTGTTGGCATATGGCTTCTAGTGTTGTCATTGATGGAAAACTAAATCATTCATCTAGTCCATGGTCTAGTTTTGGTTTACAACGACATAATAGAATGAGGAACAGGGCATATTGTTAAAGGCAAAGATGTTGATCCAATTAATTCACCAAACTATTATTTTGGGTTGTGGATCTCAGAGAAAGGTTTTTTGATGTTTGTAATACCTTATTCATAAAGTATCTCGATGCACATTCACTATTATGCGATCTAGGAGATCCGGTGCACTAATCTTTTAGTTATCTATGCTAGAAAGTCGACTTGGCAAAATTAGTCATTGCGGATGTATAAGGAGAAATTGATTAAATGTTTTTGTGTTTGAATATGTTTATTTGGGTCCCTACTATGTTTAGGATGACTATGGATGGTGCACATACAGATTTAATTAAGAATCTAGCCGAAAATTGAAAAGCACTTAATGTTTTATGAAGCTGACATATGAATGATCAAATCCTTGATAGCGGATATATATATGAGATCGGTTTTATCATTTTGATATAAAGAATGTGTAGAATGCGAAGTATACTAGTGTATGGTGTGAAATTCAGAAGGGTAATAGTGTGAATTCATCTGTACATGAATTTGTGGTGTGAAGGGCAAAAAAGAGCATAGTAGAGCTGAGTGAAGTGTAGACTCAGTCAGAGGATCCAGAATATAATCTATGAGCTTAACCAAAACTGTAACCTAGCATGGATAGATGATACTAATTTAGTTCAACCTTCAGATGGTTTTAATGTAAACTTTTGTAAGACAGTGAGCCTTCCCTTTTGAGCAGTGAGCTCTAGGCAGTGTGCCTGAATGCAAGTGCATTCTCTTTGTTTAAATTTTATTTGAGAAATCAAATTATGGATTAACCTCCACCGTGGTTTTTCCCCTAATAGGGTTTCCAAACAAAAATCCTTGTGTTATGGTGTTGTGGATGATTACTTTATGTGTTTACATCTTTTCTTTTGGTTTAATATTCAAATGGTTTTAATATTAGATTAATAAAGCTAAGATTTGTAGAACACTGATTCACCCCCCCTCTTAGTGTTCCCTTGAGTCCAACAATTGGTATCAGAGCATTTGGTTCATCAGAAGAAGTTTAGTAGCTTGAGGTGGATCTTGGAATGTGATGGAATCTGGTAGTCTTCAACAACAACTTTTGGTGGAACTTGATGACCTTGATCAGTCTAAAGAAGAAGTCCAAGAATTGAAAGCAAATATTAGGGATGCTGAGAAATTAATTCAAAAATAGAAGGATCAGATTGTTAAATCTAGAGAGAAGAGGAAAGATCTTTGTGAACAGATTAAGCAACAAGAGAGCAAAAACATGGATGATGCTCACCTAAATCAAACTTTGAAGGAAATAACTGAAGAATGTGAAAATCTTGCCAAAGACAATGCTACCCTAAAACATGAAATGGAATCTATGGTGATAAAGTTGACTAAAGAGATTGAAGAAAGGAAGAAGAATAAGGAGAATCTTGCTTAGTCATTAAAGGAGAAATTTGATGAATGCAAAAGAGTAAATGTAGAATTCATTCAAATGGAAAGTGAACTACTACAATTCAAAAACAATGGAGAAGAACTTGAAAAACATATTGTTATTCTCAGAAATGAACTTACTATTGTAAATGAATATAAGGAAAATTTTAAGATCAGTTCAATGAAGCTTGATGAGCTAACTCAAGGAAAGAAGAGTGGAAATGATAAGAGAGGTCTTGGATATGAAAAAGGAGAAAGTTCTAGATCTGGACAAAAGAATTTCAGACAAGGAAACTATATGAACAAAGGCGGAAGGTATTTGGTAAGACAACCTAATCCTCAAAAGTTTAATGGATACTATTTTACTTGCAATAAATTCAGTCATATGGCTGTTCAATATAGAAGTAATATGAAATTAAGAGATTCGTCATTTTTTGGTTAGTATTTCAATTGCATAAAGTTTGGTCATAAATCAAATGAATGTAGAAACTTGTCAAACTACTCCGTCAATAGAAGGAATGTTGAATGTTATACATGTGGAAGATTTGGGCATATTTCTAATTAGTGCAAAACAAGAATAAATCAATGGAATGATTGGTCTGGACAAGGAAATACTATGTGCTACACTTGCAATAAATATGGCCACACTGCAAGACTCTGTAGAAAAAAAAATGTGGATAGAAGAGGTCTGGTATATAGAGGCATAAATATACAAAAGGATGACAAAGGAAAAAGAAAAGTGACTACAGATGAAATAAGAGATAAGATGAAGAAGACATGGGTAAGGAAGGATGAGTCTAATGTTGGAAATGATTATGCATCAGAACTTGCTTCCGGTAATTCTTTTGGGAATTGATTTCAAGTCATTGGCCTAGGGTGAGTTGTTCAAGAAAATATTTTCTCTCTTGTCCATAGTTGGTATGGGAACATAAAGGATGGTCAAAAAGGTGTATTAATGATATGCTCATCTATATTTATTGAGGATTTATTTTTCGTCAATTTAATGTGACATTGTATTGGTGAAGGTAATGGGATTGCATCACTCATTTGCGAGCGCCCTACGATTCCGTGATTCTCTCTTCACGATGTGATTGCTTATGATATATATACATGTTCGACATATGCTTTGATTGTAGGATTTCAGGTACATGACATTGAATCCACCTGGATTCATAGGATTGAGCGTGTCCATTTCCCAATGGTTAGTTGATTAGGAGATAGTAACTGGGTTTCCCTTGTCAAGACACAACCTTAGTCACAGTGTGTCGTCAGTCTTTGTTGGTCATGCTTTGTTGTCATATTGTCCCTTTTTTCCTTGTTGTTTATTTATGTTGCAAGGTATGTTTATGGGAAATACATGCTTCTAAGGTTTTAAGTGATTATTTAATTAATCTTGATTATTGTGTTAGAAGCTTTGTATTTAATTTAATTAATTTATTTTGTAAAGTGATTTAATCTTTATGATTAAATTTATTTTATAAAGTAATTAAAATAATTAGATTAAATTTAAATTAGAAAATACTATGTGATTTTGAATTATTAAAATGCATAAATATCTAGGAAATATCTAGAGAGATTAACTGTGAATTGGTTGAGAAGATATTTGATTTTGACATGTGTTGGGAAAATTTAAACACGATTGTTGGGAAATTACTTCTCAGAGAGAATATTTGCTTTAACTGAAAGAGGAAAGAGGCTAATTCACAGAAGGAGAGAAGATATTTTTGGGAAGGTTGTTGAAAATTGAGGTTGGTTGTTAGAATTGGTTGTTGAAAATTTGGGGAAAGATAATCTTGGGAAAACTTTGGCTCTGGCTTTGTTTTTGCTGTTTTTGGAAAAGTGAATATTTGAGAAGAATCTTGTTTTTGTTGGAAGAAGCTTTGGATAATTAGAATTTGAAGGCAAAGCTCCACTTCAATCCTCATTTCCTCAAGCATCTGGAATCAGGTTCTGTAAATTGTTTTATTTAATTTCAATTTGGAAGGGCTATTAGATTAAATTGTTGTTCTAGAAAAGATTGTTTGTGCAAGGAAATATGCTTATTTGTTTGAAGCTTTTAATATACTTTCAGATTTGAAAGATTGTTGTGTTTGGAAATTGCCATGAGAGCTTGAGCTTCTGTAGAGTTGTTTTAAGTTTTTATTCATTTTGAAATTAGAAAATTGTCGCTTTGTAGGAGATTGGTTTAAACAAAAGAAATTCCTAGAAGAATACAATAGAATTTTTGGAAAAAAAATTCCGTTGAAATGGATGTAAATTTTGTGAAATATGTAGAAAACCTCTATGAAAAGTTTGAAACAACCTGCTGTAGGAAAAATTGTGAAATTGTCCATATTGGAACATTTATTTTGATGAATCTAGATATATATACATATATATAAATACACACACACACACACACACACACACACACACACACACACACACACACACACACACACACACACACACACACACACACACACACACACACATGTATTTATATATTTATATAATTATTAAATATCCCTGTGGAAATCTCATATTGTAAAAAACCAAAATGAAAAGTTTTATTTTGAAATTTTTTTGGATTAAATATTCATACGCAATTTATAATAAATTTCCGGTTTATTGAAATGAAATTTTAAAGTGTTTATAGTGGGGGAGGCTGCAGTTGTCTCCAGAGCTTCCACCCCATAGGGAGGCAGACTGTGGAGGTAGCCCAACACTACCTTCCACAGTGGTTGTGCCCTATGAAGGGCTCGACTGTAAGAGACAGTCATAGCAATGAACCCTGGTAAATATTGTCGCCTGTAATTTCGATGTGATTTTTTATTAAGCTTGATTTTAATATATAAAATATATATTATATATTTATATATATACATAAATATATGTATATAAATATATATTCAAATATATATTTATATATATACATAAATATATGTATATAAATATATATTCAAATATATATTTATATATATATATCTATGCATGTATATATATGTATAAATATATTTATATATCTTATATTTATTATGTTGGGAAATTGTAACTAGATTTTAAATAATTAAATAGTAAATAAATATATATATTTGTATATATATAATTGTGTATATATATTTAAATATATATATGTACATTTTTAAATGAATTATATTTTAAATAAATGCATGTAGATGCACAAACTTGATGTTTTCTAAATGAAATGTTTTCAAAGGGAAATTGATTTTTAAATTGGAGTAATTGGGAAATTGATTTAATCAATTAGTTTTAATTTTTGTATTGCCTATGAATAAAATTGCGTTGAGTTAGAAATATTTGGGGCAATGTATTATTGGACCTCTTGCATTGAAATTGGATTTAGGAAATCCTAATGGTAGCATTAATTACTATTGCCTAAATTGCCTTTTTAAATGTGATTTATTTTGTTCACGTTTTTGGGGGAAATTGGTTAGAAGTGTTAGTTGTTATTTTGTAAGTCTCCCAGATGTGGTGTTGTTTTATGAGGGGGTTATTATGGTTTATTGTTCATCCCTTTGATTTCCCTGGGTAGTGCACTAGGTTTTGATTCAGTTTAATCACCCGGTTACCACGAACAAGGATGTTTTGCCTCTTTTATTTTGGATTGGGATTTATTATCCGTTGTGTGCACTGTGTTTACCCTTGGGTTATGGATTAGATCCATGTGTTGTCAGTAGGAGAGTGGCTCTTGATGGGGGTGGGGGCCTAGGAAGGTCTGCCAGGGTAACCCATGCAACTTTACGATGAAACTCCTCCTATGATAACAATTTGTATGTTTTAGTTAATGTACATGATTATTTTACTCTAGAAGCATTGTAACTATTTATGATAAGTATTGTATTGTTTGGTTAGTCTTTTGTTTTCTTGTGTCTTGAGGTTGAAGGTTTTTCCTAGGAATCTCTTTTACTATCTCCTAGCATGGGGGTGGGCCTTCGGGTACCACTTGGTTGGGTGGAACGTGGACCTTACTTCGTTGGGTTCCCTCTTATGTTCATGATGGCAGGATGTTCCAGACTGGAGAACTCGTGTGTACTAGTTATTATGTTCCATTCTTATGATTTATTGTATCAGTTGGACACTTTGTTTTTGCATTACTCCTCAATTGTATTCAAGGATTATTTTTGTAATTGTAACGTTATTGAATGATCTTCCTTATTTTGGAAATGAGTTTTGTAAATATTATTTGGAATGAAAGCAATCTATGTATCTTTTATGTACTTTTATCTTATGAGATGCATTTAATGCTTTGGATGTATGATCTTTGATTGATGAGTAATAATTTATATGCTATGAATGATTTAATTTTATATTTATGGGATTCAATTGTAAGCATTATCGCTTACCTTAGAGGATGTATGTGTTAGTGTAGTGCACTTTAATTTTAATTAATTGCACTTTTTTTAACAAAAAATTATTCGCTTTCGTTATAGTTGCATCTTCCTCTAGGGTTACGTGGCAGGGCGTTGCACATGGTATTAGAGCTAGGTTCATACATTGGGTACTTTGGTTACATATGATCCCATTATGTTGTCCTTGTGAATTTGTTAGTGGAGTTGTAAGTGATCATGATGTTTATGGAATTGACATTTTGCATCATGTGCTCTGTGGAAAAGAGTAGAGTGAAAGAAAACTTATAAAAGGTTATAGATGAAAAGTAGTGATATGTATCACATGGGTTATGGAAGTAGATGTTCTTATGGAATTATGCATGTAATTGTACCCCTAAGGAACTAGTAACTATGCATTGTTTGAGTGTTGTGAATACCCCGTACTTGCTTTGTGTGTCCATGGGATGGTGATACTCGGTACCCATCCATGGGGAAAAAGTTATATTTTTGTGTGGGATTGACCATACCATTATGTGTGTTTGCATGTTTGTTACTTGATTGAGGGCCAACCCATGTGTGGTTGAAACTTATATATAAGAGTAACCAAAAGTTAGTTTCATAGATTCTTTTTCTTTTGGTTCTCTAGTCCCTCAATCCATGAAGGGGTAGTAGAAGCCACAAAGTTCCTTGGGTGGAGTGTGCAACATATGTATATTGCGGTGTAGAGCAGTCTCAACTCAACCAATCCTAAGGAAACACACCCACTAATCTCCCTTATGATGGATCAAGATACTTGATCCATATGTGTTAGCCCAATCCCCATAAATTTGAGTACAACATTGGTTTGTTAGTAAATGCTTGGTCGTCCGTAGGGACGTTGATTTGGTATTATTGAGTCAACCTCATCTATATGAGAGGTGAAGCTTGGGTAGCCCCATATTGATATAATAATATATGCATTATATATATACTTTATCTGCGCGTGTTTTGACACAATGCAATAGATACAATGCCACACCCCATTGATGTTCTGACATAGTGCTGGTGATGATGTCGTGTTACATGATGCCACATGCATCGACACATGAAGGTGCACTATGGGATTGTGTTATGATAGCCTACTTGTATGATGAGAATTATGGGACCTCACACACTTGTAGAGGGATACTCATGGTTGCTTCGACAGTGTTTGGTCAGATAGCATATGAGTATGTCCTAGCCATGTATAGCCATGGCTATGGCGAGTTCCTGTGTGTGCCTTCCCCACAAGGCATCACTATATGGGGTGTGTTCTACATGTGCCTACTTCTGTGGAGCCACATAAAAACTGCCATGTGGCATATAACTAGTGTGTGCCTTCCCCAACTAGCGTATGACCATGTCGAGTGACGGTGCGATGCAGGGTGTAGCCATGGAGTACATTCTGGGTCATGTGGATGGCGTGCTCACTTTGCACAACATGAGGGCTATTATTAAAGTCAGATGTTGTTCCATCCTTCCTCGTTTGGTGGCTAGTACCTAGTCACATAGTGTTGTACAATGCAATTTTAAAGATTGTGTACTTTCTTTATGGTTATTGATGACTTTCTATTGATTGTGAAGGTTGACACCTTGTTATATTTGATTGTGATGGTTTAGCCACACCTTGTGATCTTATTTTCTTGTAACCCTCATGGTTATATTTGATTTAGTGTTGAAATTGTGTGCATTTATTGCACTATTGTTGAAATTGAATTTTTATTTTATTTTCTTCATGACCTTGGTGGCTAAACTAGTTTATCTTTATTATTTTCAATGTCGAAAATATGTTGTATTGTGAATCCTCTCCAAGGAAATATGAGGCAGACTTGGTGAGTGTATATGAGGAAGCAGACGTAGGGAACCTTGATGATGGGGGTATGTGAGGTTCTTACTTAGCTAGGACCTGCTACCCACCTATGTGTGATGACTATTTATTAGAGGCTAATCACCTTATACATCAAGAGATAGGTCATTGTGGTCTTGTTTGGATGGTCTCACCATGTGTGTGGCCTAACACCATCAAGCCACTAAGTGTGATGTATAGATTATGTGAGACGGATATTGGCTCTTGGCTCATGGATTATGTATCATGTATTAGTATGCTACTTTCTAGTGTCTAGATGGACTTGTGTGTGGCCTTGTGATGTGATTTCCAGTGATGTGTATTGGTGTGTATGTGAATAATGTATGTTAAATCATGAATATGGTGCTTGAATTATGAGTTTATGTATTTTACTTTCTATTACCCTCGCCTAATTATTTGTGACTCTTTTCTTGGGTGGTATGTGTAGGATGCCTAGGAGAGGTGGTTGTGGAGTGAATTTTCTGAACATTTATTTTTTGAGTCCCCATGAGAATGATCATGAGGAGCACCTAGGTCCTTTGTTATGATATTTTCTTGAGGAGATTCTTACTCGACTTGACCCTAGACAAGAGGATTGTTGATAGATGTTTAGGAAAAGAGAAAGGTTCCCTAGGAGGAGAAATGTTTCAAATTTCGTGCAACTTATGATAGGCCTTTTGAGGGCATGTTCTTCGCTCATCATTCATTCTTGTGGAGGCTTAGAGTTTGAGAATTTTTTGATTGGTGTTCATTTTTTTAGGGTGACCTCAGCAGGCTTTAGGTGCCAGAGTGATCGTCTTTCATCTAGAAGGATCCAGAGTTGGTTGTGAGCCCAACTCCATCATCTTGGCCAGTCAACTCAAAGCACACTAGTTGCAATGGGTAGAGATACAAGAAGTTCCACTTGCGATCGACAGGGCCACATAGCTAGACAATTTCCTTAGAGGAACACATCTAAATTCAGTTAGAGGTCGGTGGTCACAGAGCCAACAAGGAAGGACATAGGAAGGATCTATGGGATGAGTGCAATAGTTGATCATCGCCGGGCAAAGAATCAGGGCACAAATGTGGAGATTACTGGTAGTGGACAAGCAACTGATTCAGGATCTCATAGAAATCCTATGGTACAAGAGATGGAGGAAGTGCCTTTGGTGTTGTTTTCTCTGCATTGACACTTGTTATGATAAGTTTTATGTTTTTGAGATTTTGGTTGGTGGTTGCTTCACCATGTTGGTTTGTTTGGATTGGCAGTTTATTTGGCTTGGAGGATTATGACACTGGTTACTATTCTTTTTATGTTGATGTATGGAGTTATTTAGGTTTGGAACAATTTGATTATGTGTTATCATATGGATTTTGTACTATGCATGTTTGTAGGCTTCCAGGAGTAAGCCTGATCCTAGTGGGGGAGAATGTACCACCCCTCCAATTTTTTCATATTTACATGGAGTGTTTTACTTTGATTTTCTTATGTTTTCAGATAGTGCTTTTACTTTGATAAACTATGATAATATGTTGTTATTTGATCATTGGATTTGAAGAGATTATGGTTTTTATATTTAGATGTGATGGGACACTTTATGGATGATTATTGTTTATGACATGCTTTCTGATTAGCATAGTTGTTTATTTGAGTTGATATTGATATATGCTCATCTGTATTTATTGAGGATTTAGTTTCGTCAGTTTGATGTGACATTGTATTTGTGAAGGGAATGGATTGCATCACTCACTTGCGAGCACCCTGTGATTACGAGATTCTCTCTTCATGGTGTGATTTCTTATGATATATATACATATTCGACATATGATTTGATTGCAGGATTGTAGGTACATGAAATCAACTCCACCTGGATTCACAGGTTTGAGCGTGTCCATTGCCCAACAATTAGTTGATTGGGAGATAATAATTGGATTTCCCTTGTCAAGCCACAAACCTAGTCATAGTGTGTCATCAGTCTTTGTTGTCATGTTCTCCCTTTTTGCCTTGTTGTTTATTTATGTTGCAAGGTATGTTTATGGGAAATAAATGCTTCTAAGGTTTTAAGTGATTATTTAATTAATCTTGATTATTGTGTTAGAAGCTTTGTATTTAATTTAATTAATTAATTAAATTTATTTTGTAAAGTGATTTAATCTTTATGATTAAATTTATTTTATAAAGTAATTAAAATAATTAGATTAAATTTAAATTAAAAAATACTACGTGATTTTGAATTATTAAAAGGCATAAATATCTAGAAAATATCTAGAGGTATTATTTGTGAATTGGTTGAGAAGATATTTTATTTTGACATGTGTTGGGAAAATTTAAATACGGTTGTTGGGAAATTATTTCTTGGAGAGAATATTTGTTTTAACTGAAAGAGGAAAGAGGCTACTTCATAGAAGGAGAGAAGATACTTTTGGGAAGGTTGTTGAAAATTGAGGTTGGTTGTTGAAAATTTGGGGAAAGATAATCTTGGGAAAATGTTGGCTCTGGCTTTGTTTTTCTCTTTCTGGAAAAGTGAATATTTGGGAAGAAGCTTTGGATAATTAGAATCTGAAGGGGAAGCTCCACTTCAATCTTCATTTCCTCAAGCACCTGGAATCTGGTTCTTTAAATTGTTTTATTTAATTTCAATTTGGAAGGGTTATTAGATTAAATTGTAATTCTGGAAAAAGATTGTCTGTGCAAGGAAATATGCTATTTGTTTGAAGCTTTTAATATACTTTGTGATTTGAAATATTTCTGTGTTCGGAAATTGTCGTGAGAGCTTGAGATTTTGTAGAGTTGTTTTAAGTTTTTATTCCTTTTGAAATTAGAAAATTGTCACTCTGTAGGAGATTGGTTTAAACAAAATAAATTCCCAGAATAATACAATAGAGGTTTTGGAAAAAAAATTCCATTGAAATGGATGTAAATCTTGTGAAATTTGTAGAAAACCTTTGGAAGAAATTTCAAAATCTCTGTGAAAAGTTTGAAACAACCTTCTATAGGAAAAACTGTGAAAAACTTGCCCATAATGGAACATTTATTTTGATGAATCTATATATATATAGTTATATATACATATATTTTAATATATATATTTATAATTATATATATATATAATTATAAATATATATATATATATATATATATATATATATATTTAATAATATATATATATATATTTAATATATATATATATATATATAAATAAATATATATATATATATATATATATTATTAAATATCCTTGTGGAAATCTCATATTAATTTGAAAAAATTTCAGATTAAATATCCATACACGATTTATAATAAATCGCTAGTTTACTGAAATGAAATTTTAAAGTGTTTATAGTGGGTGCGGGGTTGCGGCTATCTCCACAACCACCACCCCATAGGGAGGCAGATTGTGGAGGCAGCCCAACACTGCCTTCCACAATGGCTGCGCCCTATGAAGGGCTCGGCTGCAAGAGATAGTCGTAGCAATGAACCTTGGTAAATATTTTCGCCTGTAATTTTGATGTGATTTTTTATTAAGCTTGATTTTAATATATAAAATATATATTATATATTTATTATGTTGGGAAATTGTAACTAGATTTTAAGTAATTAAATAGTAAATAAATATATATTTGTATATATATAATTATGTATATATTTAAATATATATATGTACATTTTTCAATGAATTATATTTTAAATAAATGCATGCAGATGCATGAACTTGATGTTTTCTAAATGAAATGTTTTCAAAGGGAAATTGTTTTTTTATATTGGAGTAATTGGGAAATTGATTTAATCAATTAGTTTGAATTTCTCTATTGCCTGTGAATAAAATTGTGTTGAGTTAGAAATATTTGGGGCAATGTATTATTGGACCTCTTGCATTGAAATTAGATTTAGGAAATCCTAATGGTAGCTTTAATTACTATGCCTAAATTGCCTTTTTAAATGTGATTTCTTTTGTTCACGTTTTTGGGGGAAATTGGTTAGAAGTGTTAGTTGTTATTTTGTAAGTCTTCCAAATGTGGTGTTGTTTTATGAGGGGTTTTTTGTGGTTTATTGTTCATCCCTTTGATTTCCCTGGGTAGTGCACTAGGTTTTGATTCAGTTTAATAACTCAGTTACTACAAACAGAGATGTGTTGTCTCTTTTATTTTGGATTGGGATTTATTACCCGTTGTGTGCAATGTGTTTACCCTTGGTTATGGATTAGATCCATGTGTTGTCAGTAGGAGAGTGGCTCTTGATGGGGGTCAGGGCCTAGGAAGGTCTGCTAGGGTAACCCATGTGGCTTTGTGATAACACTCCTCCTATGACAATAATTTGTATGTTTTAGTTGGTGTACATGATTATTTTACTTTGGAAGCATTTTGTAACCATTTATGATAAGTATTGTATTGTTTGGTTAGTCTTGTGTTTACTTGTGTCTTGAGGTTGTAGGTTTTTCCTAGGAAGCTCTTTTACTATCTCCTAGCATGGGGGGTGGGCGTTTAGGTACCACTTGGTTGGGTGGATCGTGCACCTTACTCCGTTGGGTTCCCTCTTATGTTCGTGATGGCAGGATCTTCTAGACTAGAGAGCTCGTGTGTACAGTTATTATGTTCCATTCTTATGATTTATTGTATCAGCTGGACACTTTGTATTTGTATCACTCCTCAATTTTATTCGAGGAGGATTTTTTCAATTGTAACATTATTGAATGATCTTCCTTATTTTGGAAATGAGTTTTGTAAATATTATTTGGAATGAATGTAATCTTTGGATCTTTTATGTACTTTAATCTTATGAGATGCATTTAATGCTTTCGATGTATGATCTTTGATTCATGAGTAATAATTTATATGCTATGAATGAGTTAATTTTATATGTTATGGGATTCAGTTGTAAGCATTGTTGCGTAACTTAGAGGATGTATGTGTTAGTGTACTACACTTTACTTGTAATTAATTACACTTTTAAAAAAAAATTGTTCACTTTCGTTGTAGTTGCATCTTCCTCTAGGGTTATGTGGTGGGGCATTACACCTATAGGTTGTAGGTTATGTTCCTAAGTGGTAAATATAGGAAATCAACAATAATATTTTGTGGAAGTAGAATCTCTTTACTTAGAATGGAGGAGTGAACCCTATTGACTCTAGGAGAAAATTTTATCCTTAAAGGAAACCTCTTTTACAAATTCTAGGCAAAAAAACTACCCATAAAACTTGGCTTTACAAAACCATTGGTTTGGTACAAGGATTGACTTTGTAACTATTCTAGTTTTTGTAATATACCCAAAGTTTACCCTATTGATTTCACCTAAGTTTTAACTCAAAATGTAAAAAGATTAAAGTTCACAAATAGAAATAACATGTATGTTTTTAATATTGCATTTGCATATTTGAAATAAATCCATTTCATATTATATTGAATGAATAGAATAACATCACATAATCCCAAGTAAATTTCATCTTTCATATACATTTATAAATAGATGCAAGATCATAATTACAAATCATAACTTACAAGAGCTTAATTGTACAAGAATATATTAGTCAAGTTGTCCACAATTGGGACACATATCTTCATCTTCTTTTGTTTCTCAAGCTTCAATTGCCAACTGCATGATGGAGAGCATCACCCAAGTGCTTTTCTGCAAACCACAAACTTAATGTGGTACCCCGCACATCTTCCTAGCCAGTAAGATGGACCTACCCTTCAACGAAGAGTTTGGTATGGAAACCCTCTAATATAATGCATACCTGAGCATGGTGTTGTGTCCTACATAACTAGAGATGACATAAATGACACTCCCTACTAGCTATGCAATCTTGGCTCATAGTGAACCATGGTGATCCCACAATAGTGGGTTACACTTTTTGGCCAAACTTGACATTGATCTGGTTTTTTTTAACTAAATCTTCACATTCAAACACCTATAGCTACTAAACCATGAGGAATTTGAAGATGATGCAAACTAGTGATTTGTGAAATTTTATTTGTAGATTCTAAATATATTTAAATTTTTTTTTGAATCAAATTGCATTTCTTTTTCCATCTCCTTCGATAACTAGTTTTTAACAATAAAAACCATTTTTTAAGAGTGATGTTGACTGTATAACACAACTTTTTTCTATGAAGGATAAAATTCTATTTTTTTTAAATTTAGTTTTGTAACTATGATATCTATCACCTTCATTTGGCTTCATAGTGTTTTATTGAATTTTTGTTGCTTAGTTAAGTTTTAAAGGACAACTTATTATAATTTAGACATATGTGGACCGTATAACACACATTTTTTTTTTATGTATCAAAATTCTTTTTTTTTTGTTGGATCAAGGACATCAATACTAAGCACCTAGATACTTTTTAGATTTTTTTTTATAATCTACTATTTTTCCACATGTGCAGAATAGAGAGTTTGGTTTTTGATGATAAACTTATGTTTAATTAAACTAAAAAAATCATACTAAAACTAAAATATATTAAAATTATACTTGGTGGAGATCTCATTTTGAGGACTATAATACTCTAGCTGGGTTTACCAATTTTATTCCATTTTGATCCTCAACCTGAGCTTCAAAGCCTAAAATTTTGCAAAAAATTGCAGATGCAAGGGGGCAAGTGAAAAAAAGGGGGGTTCTAGAGAATCCCCCTTCACTAAAAGGGGGGATTCATTAGAAGGGGGGTTTGCTAGAACCCCCTAAAAATAATATTAACAAAAAATAAAAAGGGGTTTGAGTGAACCCCTCCTTCTAGTGAACCCCCCAAATTTTTTTTGAGCGCCCAAGAAATTTTTGTTCATAAATGAAATTGTAACACACTTATGTGGGATCACCTACCAATAAAGTATACATAGTGGCATATACACTTACTTCGACCAAAGTTTTGATATATAATAAATTAAATCCACTTTCTATGAAGCAGTGCCATATGTTCACACACCCCCTCACACTACTTGGAAACTCTATTGATCATAAATAACTCTTGACTAGGTTGACCTTAATATACCATAACAAGATTCCATTCTAAAAAGTGATAACATCCTTAAGTTGATCTAACTGACCAAACAGGTTAATCTCAACCTTTGGTTTATCCTAACCCAAGGAATAAACAAACTTCCTACTTTTAAGGAAATATGAGTAACCGAGAACTTAGGTTCTCCACTCAAGGATAAACTACCAACATAGGTTTATTCAACATCATATCCTAAAATTGATGACATAATACTTCTAACATGATACTAACCCATTTCCATCACTAACATCATAGCTTATGCAAGCATATATGTAACATACTATAAGCTAAATATCATCATAATTCCTTCTAAATAGTTTCACATAATTACGTCATACAAACATGACAATCATAATGACTATATACATATATCATTCCACTAAGATTCCTCAACAAACTTATTTTCATTCTAGCTATATGCACAAGCTCTATTCAATAGCTATAATAATCAACAATAATTTACACAAGCACTTGCAATCATAGCAAAACATGGTTTCAAAAATAGAAAAGAGTAATGGATAAGAATAGCTAAAAATTCCTATAAAATATAGCTTTCTCGAAGAATTTACAAATCTATGCTCAATTCCAAAGACTCAACTTGCTACCTTCTCTAACACAACCTATCTCCAATATAACCAATCAATCTAAGTTCTCAACTCTTAATAATATGATCTTACTCACAATGAAATTGCTCCTCCAAACTCACAAGGAAGTACTCTCAAACTCTCACAATGCTCTCACATAAATAACTCAACAAAATAACAATGAATGAACAACAATGATCAACCACAATGAAAAATGGTAATAAAAACAATGAATAATGTAATAAGAAACCATCAACCTCTATTTATACTGATTAAGTGAGAGACTCAAAACTGAAATATAGCTATGAAATTTTCCACCTTTCCTTCCCATGCCAGCCATGGGTTTTTCTAGTAAAAATGTTAGAGTAAATTTATCTCACAACTCTCCATAATCTTCCTCGAATTTCCATGACCCATTGAAAATTCATTCCGTTCGATCTATTGTACTTTGAATCAGTAGCAAAATCCTTTCTCATAGCGCATGTAGTCCACATACTTCCTAGTTTTTTGCTTATGTCATTCGTGGAGCTTTTATAGCTTGCACATGTTGAAATACTTAGTCAAAGATTTTAATATGGAGTTTGCATGGGCTTTTCATAGTCCCATTTTCTCTCATATTCCTATCATGGCTCTTTCCATCCTTTTAGCTTGCTTATCGTACCTACAAAAGAGCTATAGTTGGTTAATTAATTTATTAAATTAAATTATTAAGTTATAATGTAATTCAAAAATTAATATAAAGATATTTATTATTAATGTTGAGATTAATAAATTAAAAGTGGAAAAAAAATATAATATTAAATAAAGTATTAAAATGGAAGAGATGGTGGATAATCGGAAAAATCAAGTAAAAGATAGAAAAATATTTGTTCACAGCACATGCGTGACTTCAAGCTACTTGTTATTTAGAAACTTGATATTTTATGTGATTTTTATTTGATTTTTGGTTTCAAAAAATATTACAGTTTCTTTTTGGGGAAAATAATTATATTTGTTTTATTTTTGGAGAAATTGGGGATCATGGGAGGATTGATTTTTGCTTTGGGGGAACAAAAAAAATTGTCTGGAAGAATATTTTATAGAAAGATAGTTTCCTTGGGTTGTATATTTTGTGGGAAAAATTGGAGAATTATTAAAAAGAGTTAATTTGGAAAAATCGGAGTGGCGAATTGGGAGTTCAAAGCTTGGCAACAAATAACCAACATTACCAAGATTCAGGATCTAGTTGATGATTGTATTAAAAGAGGAGATCACAAGAGTTTTTTAAAGGTTTGTGGAGTGAAGGTGGATAATAAAAAGGGAAACCAATAAACAGGTATGAACACATGTATTTCGTCCCTCTCATATTCACGTAAATATTAGATTGATTTTCCCTTATTATTGAAAGATAGTGTTTGCATTATTTATAGCTTGCATTCACTATTCTAAGATCTACGCCTCTGTCTTATCTATTCTTCCACATTTTGGTCGTATGCCTACCCGACCCTTTGTAGATGTAGCTAGCATTTACATCAGTCAAAACCATTGGTTTTTCTATACATTTCCTTTACTCATCAATTTCTAGACAAAGAAGATCATGCCTCTATGTATGGCCATGAATAATAATTTATCCTGAGAGGATGTTGTAACATAGGGAAGGGGTGCATGATAATTGTAGTTTCATAACCTCTTTCCTCTCTCAGGTTGCATCAATTATATTTACATAGTATGTCGAGGGTCAAGTCTATTGCATAAGAAATGTAAAACTGTTTTGAATGTTTTAAATTTGTGAACCTTAGTTGATGATCCTATGAATTACATTTTCTTGGTAATCTGTAAAGTTTCATTCGTTAAAATGTGTAAGAGAAAATACTAAAAACATCTTAACATCGAGAAAATCCGTATAGGATATGTGTTGGAACTAGTCCATATTTACATGAAATTGATGCCATTCATTTGAGATAGATATTATAAGTTATAATTGTATTTCATTCATTCGCCCAACACTAATAATACACATATACATATCATTCGATTTTAGGCATAATGGAGAGAGTGTGATTTTATACATATGCTAGTGAATGGATTTTTGTTGGTCAATCGGTATGTGGGTAGTATGTTAGTTTATCATGTTAGGAATCAAATTATTACAACATGGTCTTAATTATTTTCCAACCGATTACTAAGTATGTTGTTGAGTTTCCATCTGGTTTTAAGGGGATTCAATGTGTATATTGTTGAGTGTGTTGCTATAGTATTTTTTTTCACCGCAAGAAATAAGGGTGGCATCCATTGTAGATAACGATAGTCCTTTTGAGGTTATCTTTCAGTAATGCAAGTCCGCGCCATGCTATAGAGTGGTATTTGATGCCTTTTGTTGCTGTGTATTTGATAAAAAATATGTACTAAAGGTGTAACAACAGTAAGAAATAATGAAATTCAATTTTTATATATAGATATATATATTTATATGTACTTTGTGGGAATAGGGATAGAGGTGCAACAATAAAAACAGAGCAGCAAATAGAAATTGCATACAACAGTAACAAAAAAAAATTCAACAGGAATTAAGAGCTTCTCAGAAAACACAGCAAGATGAACACAAACAAATTTATATTTATATATTAAATGCTGGAACAAAATACAGAGCTTCGATGCCCTTCTTCAACCTTCCTTGTTCTTGCTAATTTCTTGCAAAGCTATATTGCTCTTTTTCAGCTACTTGTGTTAAGCAAAAAAGACCACAAAAAAGAAATAAAACTAAAAAAAACGGTGGACAACAAGGATGGAATAAAATATTACTAATTACAATTCCCACAAAGTGTGTGAGAGTAAATAGAAGTTAATGCATAATCAAAACAAATCTCCCGTAATCTTCTCTAAGAAGACATTCCTTAAAAGTTGCCATAAATGCTGAAATATTGGAGGTGAGCTAGATGATTTGGCACAATTAGTTGAGATTAGACATAATTCTAACACTCCCCCTTAATCTCAACTAGCTAAAATTCTGCTCAAAAAGTTTTGGAGCATCCATCTTTAGTCTAAAGGGTTCTGGAGCATCTGCTTTCTGTCTTCTACTTTCTATCTCAAGGGTTCCAAAGCATTTTCCTTCTGTCTGAAAGGTTCCAGAGCATCTGTCTTCTGCCTTCTACTTTCTATGTAAAAGGGTCTGAAGCATTTTCCTTCTGTCTAAAGAGTTCTGAAGCTTTTTTATTTTGTCCCTACATTTTGTTCAAAAATTTCTGGAGCATCCATACTTGCACATAGAATTTTGGAGCATTCATTTTCAGCACATACACCCAAACAAATTCTCAAGCATTCAAATGCATATTTTGCCAATGGTTTAGAAAAAATATCAGCAAATTGATCTTCTGATTTGTAGAATTCTAAATATATTTATTTTTTATTCACTAAATCCCTTATACAATGATATCTAGTATCTATGTGCTTGCTTCTTTTATGAAAAATGTGATTTTTAGACAATGCAATGGCTGAGTTATTATCACAGTAAATATTTTTTGCTTCATCTTGTTTATGCATAAACTCAACCAACATTCTCCTCATCCATACTGCTTGACATGCTGCTGCAGTGGCTGCAACATACTCCGCTTCTGCTGAAGAAAGTGTAACAATGGGCTACTTCTTTGAAGCCCAAGATACAACACTAGATCCAAAATGAAATGCATAACTAGAAGTACTTTTTTTGTCATCTATAATACTAGCACAATTGCTGTCCGTGTATCCAATGAACTTGAAATCATCTACAATTGAATAATTTTTTTCCATAATTCTTAGTTCCACATACATACCTCAAAATCCTTTTTCCACCTTGCCAATGAGAGTCTTTTGGAGACTCCATGAACCTTGAGATAAGGCTCACACCGTACATGATGTCAGGTCATGTGGTAGTCAAATAAATGAAACTACCAACCAACCTTTTGAACAACTTTGGATGAACTAATGAATCATCATCATCCTTGCTTAACTTTAGTCTCGACACAACTAGAGTAGGGGTTGGTTTGCAATTCAACATATTAAATATTTTCAATATATCACCTACATACTTTGAATGAGAAATAAAAATACCATCTTTTGATTGCTTAACTTCTATTCCCAAAAAATATTTCATAAGTCCAAGATCAGTCATCTCAAACTTGTTCATCATGGTTGTCTTAAAAAGACTAATGGAAAGATCTCCCATAAAGATCAAATCATCTACATAAAGATAAACTATCAAAATTTTACCTTCTTCATCCATTTTGATATATAAAGTAGGCTCACTACTGCACCTACTAAAACCATTCTTAATTAGGTAAGAATCAATTTGACTATACCATGCTCTAGGAGCTTGCTTGAGTCCATAGAGTGCCTTTTTCAGCTTGTATACCTTTCCTTCTTGACCTGCAATCTCATATCCTTCTAGCTGCTCAACATAGACTTCTTCTTCAATCAAACCATTTAAAAATGCAGATTTTACATCCATTTGGAAAACTTGCCACTTCTTTTGGGTTGCAATGGCTAAAACACTTCTTACCGTATCCAATCGAGCTATTGGAGAAAATGTTTCATTGTAGTCAATACCAATTTGCTGAGTGAAGCCTCAAGCAACCAACCTCGCCTTATGCTTCAACACATTTCCATCCATGCCATGTTTAGTTTTGTAAATCCACTTAACACTTATGACATCCTTTTCTTGAGGGTGATCCACCAACTCCCAATTATTGTTCTTCTCAATAGCTTCAATCTCTCCATTCATAGCTTCAACCCATGCTTCATCCTTAATTGCTTCATCAAAGAACATTGGATCAACAACTTTTGAAAATAAAGGAAAAACAAAAAAATGAATTTGATGTTTCAACACTAAAATCAGCTTCATATATGTCTCTTAAACTCTTTGTTTTTCACTGCAATAAGATTGCCAAAGTAGGATCAGATGAGCTGTTTCTATTAATTGAGTTTGAAGGACTTTCTAATGATGTTACAACTGGTGTTCTTTGTAAAATTTGTTGTGTTGGTGAAAAAATCTGATTTCTTGAAAGTCTTTCTATAGAAGGTGTAGCTTGTGCTAAAAGTTGTGTTGCTTGTCTGACAGTGGAAGGAGGTATTGCTTGAGGAATACATTGTTGTTCTATCACTTCATCAGTCATTTCATCATGTGGATTAGCTGTTGCTACACTTATTATTTTTTCTACACTTCCATCCCATGCTTCATTCTCCACAAATTGTACATCTCTGTTGATTACAACTTTTCTTGTAATTGGATTAAACAATTTGTAAGCTTTTGTATCTTCTGAATACCCAACAAAAAATAAAATTTTCACCTCTATTATCCAATTTTATTCTTAGCTCTTCATGCACATGAGCATATGCAACACATCCAAAGACTTTGAAGTGAGAAAAATTGTGTTGTCTACCACTCCAAGCCTCTTGAGGAATCACATTCCTTACACTTGTAGTTGGACATCTATTCAAAATCTAAACATCAGTTGCTATTGCTTCAACCTAGTATTCATTTGGTAAATGCTTTGATTTTAGCATACTTCTTGCCATATCCATGATAGTTCAATTTCTTTTTTCAGCCATACCATTTTGTTGAGGTGTGTAACAAGCTGTAAATTGTTTGTGAATACCATGTTGTTTGCAATAATTCAAAAAATCATTAGAACTATATTCACCGCTTCTACCAGTTCATAATATCTTGATGTAGCATCCACTTAGCTTTTCTACAAGAGCCTTGAACTGCTGAAAAAAACCAAGTGCATCAGATTTATGCCTCAAAAAGTATACCCATGTCTTTCTTGTATGATCATCAATAAAAGAAAATATGTGCATCCTCCAATGGAAGGAGTTTTGATTGGTCCACATATATCAGAGTGAACAATCTCAAGTGGTTTATATGATCTTTCTGATTTTCCAATAGGGAAGGTCTCTCTATGTTTTTTTACCCAATATGCACGCTTCACATACTCTTCCCAGTTTCTTAATCAATGGCAACCCCTTAACCATATTCTTCCTATGCAACAAATTAAGACCTACAAAGTTTAAATGGCCAAATCTCAAATGCCATAACCATGATTCAATCTTCACAATTGACTGAAAAGCAGTTTGAACAATTACATTACCATTTTGTTCTTCTTTAGTTTCATTTTCAGCCTTTCCAGGGCTACCTTGTTTTGTTCTAGAGTAGCCTTGTTCTTTTTGATAACAACCTTCCGGAGAAAATATGCAACTTTTCTCTTTTCTGGAGCAAACTTCTGGAGCAACTTGAGAGGTGCCTTGAGAATTTTCAGTCTTAAATGCTGCTCCAGCTGCGTTTCTTTTGATTTTAGGTTTCAACCTCAATGGGAGAATTCTATTTTTTATCATTTGTACCTCTGCAATCAACTATGTACTAGGATATTTATCAAGAATGACACTTGCATTGTTTTTCATATAAAATCTGTATCCTTTTTGCACCAATTGACCAATACTCATTAGATTATGTTTCAGAGCAACAACATAAAAAACATTTTGAATTAATTTTTTCTCCCCCTTTTTGGTTAGAATGTCAACAATTCTTTTTCCCACAACATTCACTTGAATATTGTTCCCAAGAGTGACATTTAAAGTGACTGATTTGTCCAAGCTAGAAAACAACTCAAAATTTCCAGACATATGATTGCTACAACCAGAATCTAAATACCAAATATCATTTGAACTCTCTTGAACCATATTGCATTCAAATGGTGATTTTGTAGAAATTGCTTCAACAATCTTTGCACTTGCAATAACTATAGTATTTTTTGTAGAATTTTCTAGGGGATTTTGACTTTGTCTTCCTGGATCATGTTGTTTCTTCCTACACTTAGAAGCATAATGACCATATTTCTTGCAATAATGACATTGAACATTTGACTTGTTTTTGTCTTTGACCAGTTGGATGACTATGAGAGGATTCATTGTTATTTCCTCTTCCACTTTGATTTGTAGGACTGTTGCGACGTCCTCTAAATGAGTTTCTTCCTCTACCCCTAGGATTGAATCTACCTCTACCTCTTCCACAACTTATTGAAGCATGAGATGAGAAAGCATTATCAATAGAGGTGTGTGATCTATTCAACCTATATTCATGATTTATCAAGGATGCATGCAATTCATCCATTGTCAACTGGGTTAAATCCTTAGTTTCCTCTATGGCAACAACTAAAGGATCAAACTTAATAGGCAAAACCCTTAGCATTTTCTCAACTATTCTGGTCTCTTATAGTGTTTCCCCATGAGATTTTATCTGATTTACTAGCCCAACAACACGAGCAAAAAATAACTCCATAGACTCTGAATCTTTCATACATATATTCTCAAATTCTCTTCTAAGTATCTGGAGTTTTGCAGATTTAGCTTTGTCCTTACCTTGATAAGTTGTTTGCAATGTGTCCCATGCCTGCTTTGCTTGTGTTGTTGCTTCAAATCTTGGCAATATGTTTCCATACATTTCTTGATGTATGTAGAAGAGGGCTTTTCCATCATTCTTTCTCTGCTCTTTCAAGAGGTCTTTCTCTGCCTGGGTGAGTGCATTGTAAGCTACTTGGTCTACTAGTTCTGCATAGCCATTCTCAACAATTTCCTAAACATCCTGGGACCAAAACAAGGATTTCATGGTCAATGACCAATATTCATAATGTTTTCCTGCGAAAAGAGGGGTTTGCAAGCTAGACAAGGAAACACCAAACGTTGAGGCTGTGGAAGCCATTGATGGCTGTCAAACAGAAAATAAGTGCAAACCCATAAAAGATAAACAAAGGGATTTGAGCCAATGGCTCTAATACTAGATGTGGGAATAGGGGTAGAGTTGCAGCAATAAAAATAGAGCAACAAATAGAAATTGCATGCAACAGTAACAAAAATGAATTCAACATGAATTAAGAGCTGCTCAGAAACACAACAAGATGAACACAAACAAATTTATATTTATATATAAAATTCTGGAACAAAATATAGAGCTTTGATGCCCTTCTTCAACCTTCCTTGTTCTTGCTAATTTCTTGCAAAGTTGCATTGCTCTTTTTCAACTTCTTGTGTTAAGAAAAAAAGACCACAAAAAAGAAATAAAACTAAAAACAAATAGTGGACAACAAGGATGGAATAAAATATTACTAATTACAATACCCACAAAGTGTGTGAGAGTAAATAGTAGTTAATGCATAATCAAAAAAAATCTCCGTAATCTTCTCCAAGAAGATATTCCTTAAAAGTTGCCATAAATGCTGAAATAGTGGAGGTGAGATCTGACGTAATTAGTTGAGCTTAGACATAATTCTAACATGCTTGTATTATTAATTTGTGTTTACTCCTTCATAAAATGATAATCTATTTTATAAACAGTAGCATAAAATTATATAATTATTGATATATATACATACATTTATACACACATATATATATATATATATATATATACATTTATACATATATATATATATATACATACATTTATACATATATATATATATATACATACATTTATACATATATATATATATACATACATTTATACATATATATATATACATACATTTATACATATATATATATACATACATTTATATATATATATACATATATATATACATATATATATATATATACATACATATATATATATATATGTGCAAATATATATATGACTATATATATAGAGATATTTATTTATATACATCTAGAGATTATTTATGTTAATTATAAATGAAGTTAGTGAAATGGTGAATTAAATTAAAATTAGAAGTTGCCTTATTATTTGAATTTATTTATAAACATATAGTTATATATGTGTACATATAAATAAATCTCACGATTATGGGATATATTTATATATATGCATATAATAATATATGTATATAATCATATATGTATAAGCGTTAATTAAGCATGTTAATAGAAATGGAGACTAAATTGATGGGAGGAAAGCTATTGAATTAATTACATGAAGAAATTATTAGAATAGATAAATGTGGTGCTCTTTTAAAATGATGCCTACCTTACATTTATTTAATCAATGATTTGCTAATGCATGTTGATATTGTGGTTATTGTTTCATTTTGAAATTGATTTGTATTATGTAAATTAAAAGTTATGTGAGTTAGGTATTGATTTAATTGGGAATTTTTGTGTAAGGCTATCATGGTTGCTTCCAGAGGCTAGGGGGAGTTTTTTCTCCATGTTGGGTTTCATAATTATTACCTTGTGAAATAGTTGTTTTTGTATTAGAATTGTGTTCGTGAGGATTTTAGCCATGCACTGATTAGTCATCATTATGGTTGGGTTTTGTGTGCAAAAGGGTTCATGCCTCTCTTTATGTGTACATGCATGTGGTTTTTAATTTTTGTGCAAGATGGATTTACCCATTTGATGTGAGGGGTCTTCTAGTTGCTTGTAGGGGGAGTGGCTCTCAATGGGGGCCGACACTTAAAGAGGCTATCAAGGTAACCCATTGGAGAGTTTATTAACTCAGTGATAACCAATTAATGAATTAGGTGGTTGGGTAGTTTTCACACTAATTAAGATAATTGGAAGCCTTACTTATGCCTATAGTGCTTGTTCAGTCTAAGGATGGGTTGAGAAGGCCTGGTTGTCAAAATCAACTTCCTTGTCCTCACAAAAGGAAGGTTGGTTCCACATGTTTCACCCTATGGGGTCGATGTTGGAAAAATAAGGATAGACAACTAAGAGGGGCGGTGAATCAGTTGTTACCAAAAACTAACTCATGCAACATTAACCAATCTTTATATCATAGATCTGATAATTAATAGTGCAAGCATAAGAACAACATATCAGAGACACATAAACACCAATATTTTATATGTGGAAACACTGTTAGAGGAAAAACCATGGTGGATGTTAGTCCACAAGATTATACCCTATTAGAAGTATAATGGAGAATAGAAAGAGAATGCACTTGCATTCAGGCACATTGCCTAGAGAATGCTGCTCAAAGGGAAGGCTCATTGCCTTACATATAATAATCAGATTAAATCCATCTGATGAATATCGACTGAGAAAATAGATTCTGCAAAAGCCTGATTACAGTTCCAATTAGTCACACAAAACTTCTTCAAACTCTTCCACCCTTCTACTCGAACTCTTCCACACTCTACTCTGAATGATCTGACCTTTATTCACACTTGTACATCACTTGTACACTTGAGCACTTATTCTAAATGAAAAAAACAATCTCTTATATATATCTGCTACACAGATTTACATCCACTATTCAGTCAGCCACAAGTAAAGAATAAATTACAACTGTCGGCCTTGATACATGAATAGATTACAATGCGTATCAACACAAGTTGGTCACAACATAGTGATGACCCAAACAAACATCTCCAAACATGCCAAAAAATGAAATATTAATCCTCATGGATCTGCAACATGCTAACACCATAATGTCGACCAAGAACATGAACACACATGAACATATCAAAAAAATCTTTGATCACGAACACTTCAATCACTATGGATGTACAACAAGGATAGAGTACAATCTAGAATCATCCATGAACATCATAGATACATGCACAACACATGAAATTACCAAAATTTCATCTGATTCAACTAAGAACACCATGTACAAAAGTTGAATAACTATAGGCACATAGATCTTCATAACTTCCACAAAAATTTATGTGCACCTCTAAAAATCTCAGAAAGCATACTAGAAAGGTTCAACAAAAAACCCTTTGAAGCGAGTCTTCAGATCTTCAACACACAAAGCTTTCCAACATTCTGACATTCTCAGCTCCACTGGCTTCCTGAACTATATATTTAACAATTTTCTCAATCTCCTCAACATATACAACCTTAACCAGATTAAAATGCTAATAGCGTCGAAATCAATGAAAACCACATATCAAAAAACACAACCACAACATACAACAATCTCCCCCTTTAGCATTGATGGCAACACATGATGTGAAAAATAATACCATCAACCCAACTAACTCTTCTTCAACAATCCACCCCTGAGATTGTGCACTTTTTCCTGTTTCCTTCATTTCTCTTCTTTCCCACTTTTTCACATTGCTTCTCTCCCCCTTTGACATCAATGGAAAAGGTACAGATGCTTTGATCTCAAATTTGAAACATCTAACTACTCCCCCTGAGTAGCAGTCACCACAACATCAATTCGTAATATGATATGGAAATGAATTCATAGACTAATACAAATACCTGCATCTTAGTTCTAATCAGGAGAGGAAATCACCCCTAACTTTCCTCTGAGGTACTCAAAATTATCCTTAGGCAACGACTTTGTAAAGATATCTGCAATTTTCTCTTTGGTAGGTATGTACTCCAGTTTGAATTCTTTGTCACTTACTTTGTCTCTCAAGAAGTGATACTTGATGGATATATGTTTTGTCTTTGAATGCAATACTGGATTCTTGGAAATGTTAATGGCGCTTGAATTGTCACAAAATATAGCAATGGGTTCTTCATACTCAATTTTGAAATCTCTCAACATTTCCTTCATCCCTAATACTTGGGTACAACTGTTTGCAACAACAATGTACTCTGCCTTAGCAGTAGATAATGCAATTAAGTTTTATTTTTTACTTAACCAAGATACCATATTCTTACCTAAGAAGAATGTACCACCACTGGTACTCTTCCTATCATCTACATCTCTTTCCCAATCAACATAAATAAAAGCACTTAGAGTAAGATCATCATTCTTAGGGTACCAAAGACCAAGATCAACTGTCCCTTTTAGATATATGAATATTATTTTCATAGCAGACACATGGGACTCTTTAGGATCATCTTGAAATCTAGCAACCATGCACACAACATTCATTATATCTAGCCTGGTCTGAGTCAAGTAGAGTAATACACCAATAATTGACCTGTATCTTGTTTGATTTTCTTTGGGAGTATCATCTTTATGTGTAAGTTTGCATCCAATCACCATAGGTGTCCCAACTGGCTTTGAATCTTCCATGCCAAAAATTTTCAGTAACTCTTTCACATACTTAGATTGAGATACAAAGATTCCATCATCCAATTGAGTAATTTACAATCCTAAAAATAATTTTAGCTCTCCTATCATTGAAATTTCAAATTCACTTTTTATTTCATTAGCAAAATTCATACACAAATCATCATCACCTTCAAAAATGATATCATCAACAAAGACTTCAATGATCAGTTCTTTGCTCTGATCCAGTTTGAAATATAAATTGCTATCAACAATACCTTTATTGAATCCAAGTTCAACAAGTATTTATCCAATCTAGCATACCAAGCTCTAGGGAATTTCTTTAGTCCATAGAGGGCTTTCTTCAATGGACATACCATGTCCTTTTCATCAGTCAACTAAAATCCATCTGGTTGTTCAACATAGACTTCTTCTTCTAGTCTACCATTCAGAAATGCTGACTTCACATCCATATGATAAACTTTGTAGTTCTTGAAAGTAGAATAAGCAAGAAATAATCTAACAGCCTCAATTCTAGCAACAGGAGAAAAAATTTCTTCAAAATCAATACCTTCCATATGTGAGTAACCTTTGCAAACTAATCTTGCTTTGTTTTTTACCACATCACCTTGCTCATTCAACTTATTCTAGAATACCCACTTGGTTCCAATCACATTTTTGTTCTGAGGTATAGGAACAAGATCCCATGTATTATTCTTATGTATCTGCAACAATTATTCTTTCATGGCTTTCATCCAATTTTCATCTTTGCATGCTTCACTTATATTTCTAGGTTCACCTTTAGAGATTAGACAATATTCTTCTAGAATTCTTCTTCTAGTTTGCACACATTTGATTTTTTCTCCTATGATATGACTATTAGAATGATTTCTTCTTACATACTTAGGAGTTTTTAAGTTCTCTCTTACTTCTTGTTCTTGTGTTCTTTCTTCTGCACTTTTTCTTGCTTCTACTTCTTGATTTCCTTGGTTCATCGAAACAATTTGAAGTTGATTCAGTTTCTGAGAATCATTGTTAGTATCATCATGTTGATTGTCTGAATCATAATCACTAGATCTAGATGATTTACCAATATCTTCATCAACCTTAACATTTGCACTTTCAACCACTTTCTTCAACATTTTATTAAAGCACCGATAAGCTTTTCTCTTAGTAGAATATCCTAGGAAGATTCCTTCATCACTTCTAGCATCAAACTTACCTATATCATCATCTCTCTTGATGTAGCATTTGCTTCCAATTTTTTTGAAGTATTTGACAGTAGGCTTATAACCAAACCATAACTCAAAAGGTGTCTTACCAAAATTACTGTTGACATTCACCCTGTTAATGGTGTACACATCAATACTTACAACTTCTCTCTAGTAGAAATGAGGAACATTTGCTTCCAGCATCATGATTCTAGTAGTTTCTAGAACAGTTCTATTCTTTCTTTCAACAAATCCATTTTGTTGAGGATTTCAGGGAGCAGATAGTTTCCTTTGAATTCTATGCTCTTCACATAAAGAATTGAATTCCCATGAAGTAAATTCACCACCTTTGTCTGACCTTAGACATTTGATCTTTTGAACTTTTCTAATGCTTCATGTTTTTCTCTCAAGAAAGCAACCCATATCATTCTAGAATAATAATCAATGAGTAGCATAAAGTACCTTTCACCTTGTAGACTTATGATTTTGGAGGGACCGCATAGATTAGTATGTATCAGATCCAATACTCCATTAGAGTTGTACTATTTTCTTTGGAAATAATTTCTTGTTCTCTTTCCCATCTGGCATTCCTTGCACATAGTGTTAGTAGGCTTCACTAATTTAGGTAAATATTTATCTGCTTAAGTAGAGCTTATCTTGACAATGTTATCAAAGTTCACTTGACATAACCTCCTATGCCATAACCAGCATACACAAATTTGAGCAATCAAACAAATTTCACTAGAAACACTTAAATGAAAGATATTACCTTTTGTCTTTGTTCTTGAAGAAATCATATTTCCTGAATTTCCTGTTATTCTACACTTACCATTCTTGAACTGCAGATTGTAGCCTTTGTCT
Source organism: Sequoiadendron giganteum (assembly GCA_007115665.2). NCBI lineage: Eukaryota > Viridiplantae > Streptophyta > Pinopsida > Cupressales > Cupressaceae > Sequoiadendron > Sequoiadendron giganteum. Next base: position 557,182,703 of record CM021102.1, read on the forward strand.
AACATTTTTCCAACACTCAACAAGTTATGCTTTAGGCCTTCTAAATAAAGAGAATCATTAGTATTGTGCTTACCACCAAAATAAATAGTGCCTCTTCCATGAATTACACTAGAAGTGTTGTCACCAAACCTCACAACACCACCATCATAGTTTTCCAAGCTTACAAATTTTCTTTTGTCACCAATCATATGATGTGAGCATCCACTGTCAATTACCCACTCATCTTTCTCTTCAACTTTGGCTGCAAGAGATTTCTCAAAACTCACATTAATAGCAGATTTAGTGGACACCTGACCTTTTTCTTTGATAGAAATAAATACCCATTCATCTTCATTTCTAGTTTCTTTATCCGATTCTTCATCAGTTACACATTCTTCAACATAATAGCACTTTCTTTGAAATCCAGTGTTCTCAGGCTTATATTTGAAACTCTTTGATGCCATCTAGAAGCAAAATGACCTATCTTACTACAAGATAAAAATTTAATAGGTAAATTTCCTTTGTACTTACCATAACCTCTTGATTCTCTTTTCACAATCAATGCTTCTAGTTCTTCCAATTCTCTTTCTTCAACTTCAATCTGCTTCATCTCATCTTCATATCTGGATGTTCTCTGGGAACTCTCTCCCGAATCATATCTCTTTTTCCTGGATACAGTAGCCTTGAAAGAAAACTTAGTCTTAGGAGAAGACTCACCGAATCCACTTAATTCAAATGCAACAAGTTTTCCAATCAACATGTATTTTGTAATATTTGTCACTGTTTTGAGTTCATCAATAGAATGAGCTCTTGTCTTGTAGGAAGGGGGCACAGATCTAAGTATCTTAGCTACAATTTCATCATCATTAATAGTTCCACTGGTGCATCTAATGTCCATCACCAATTCATTTATCTTATGTGAGAAGGAAATGATGTTATTATCTTCACTCATCTTCAAGCTCTCCCATTTTCCTTTTAGACTTTGCAGCTTAGCACTTTTCACTAGTGCATCTCCTTCATACAATGTTTCCAGATTTTTCCAAATCTAGTATGCAGTCTTCAATCCCATCACATTTTTCATTTCCAAATCTATCAAATCACTCAATAGTGTTTCTACTAATCTAGTATTAATTTATGCTTGCTTGATCTCATCTTCAGAGGAGGGACCATTCTGAAGAATATTATATGCAATTTGTGGCATCTGCTAGAAGGGTTCAAAAATGCATCTCAAATGAAATTCCATCCCGACTTTCCATAGAGATTAATTTTTATCATCCAATCTAGGACTATCCTTCTTAAATGATGTCATCTCATATCACCTCAAGTTGTTAAGATTCTTTCAAAGGAACTAGCCTCTAATACCAATTGTTGGCAAACAAAGGATAGACAATTGAGAGGGGGGTGAATCAGTTGTTACCAGAAACTAACTCATGCATCATTAACCAATATTTATATCACATATCTAATAATTAATAGTGCAAGAATAAGAACAACATATCAGAGACACATAAACACCAAGATTTTATACATGGAAACCCTGTTAGGGGAAAAACCATGGTGGATGTTAGTCCACAAGATTATACCCTGTTAGAAGTATAATGGAGAATAAAAAGAGAATGCACTTGCATTCAGGAACATTTCCTAAAGCACACTACTCAAAGGGAAGGCTCACTTCCTTACATACAACAATCAGATTAAATCAGTCTGATGACCATGAACTAAAAAAATAGCTTTTGCAAAAGCTTGATTACATTTCCAATTAGGCACACAAAACTTCTTCAAACTCTTCCACCCTTTTGCTCGAACTCTTATACACTCTACTCTAAATGGTTTGACCTTTATTCACACTTTTACATCACTTGTACACTTGAGAACTTATTCTAAATGAGAAAAAAAATCTCATATATATATCTGCTACATGGATTTACATCCACTATTTAGTTTCCCACAAGTAAAGAATAAATTACAACTATCGGCCTTGATACATGAATAAATTACAATGCGTACCAACACAAGCCAGTCACAACATAGTGAGGACCCAAAAAAACATCTCCAAACATGCAGAACAAAGAAATATTAATCCTCATGGTTCCACAACACGCTAAAACTATAATGTCAGCCAAGAACATGAACACTTGGGCACATATCGGAAAAATCTTTGATCAAAAACACTTCAATCACTGTGGACGTGCAACAAGGATAGAGTACAATCTAGAATCATACATGAATGTCATAGATACATGTGCAACACATGAAATTACTAGAATTTAATCCGCTTGAACTAAGAACACCATCTACAGAAATTGAATAATTGTAGGCACACATATCTTCATAACTTCCACAAAACTTTATGCGCACCTCTAAAACTTTCAGAAAACATACTAGAAAGTTTCAACAACAAACCCTTTGAAGCACATATTTAGATCTTCAACACACAAAGCTTTCCAACATTCTGACCTTCTCAACTCCATTGGCTTCCTAAACTATATATTTAACAATTTTCTCAATCTCCTCGACATATACAACCTTAAGTAGATTAGAATGCTAATAGTGTTGACATCAATGACAACCACATATCAACAACACAACCACAACATCCAACAACTGGAGTCTAGTGAGAGACTGTCAGGGTAACCATAGACGGGGGTCAATGTCTAGTGAGAGACTGTTAGGGTAACCCATGTTAGGACCATGCGATGAAACTGCTCCCTGAGCGACCTAGAATTCCCTTGTCTTGAGTTCCCCTTTTTTGTTTGTGTACCTCTAGAAGCGGTGCCATTGTTCTATGAATTTTTGTGGTACTTTTTATGTTGGAGTAATGCTAGTCCTTTTGTGTCATGCTACTGTCTTCTTGACTACTTTGGTGGTGGAACCTTATCATTATTTCATAGCACGAGGGGTGGACCTTAGGGTTCCACATGGTCAAGTGGATTGTGCTTTTTACTCCATTGGGTTTCCCAATTTTTATTCATCTACATGGATGATGTACCTTATGTAGCGGATTCTAGACCTTACACCTTTTCAAGAGACAATTGCTTATGTTATGTATTTACTTGTATCTCATTGTACCATGTAATGTAATTTGATGTATTCATCCTATTGTTATAAGGGAATATTTTTTGTAATCTTGTAACAATGTAATGATGTACCCTTATGGAAGGGAAATTGTATATATACTCATTTGTTTGTATTATATGATCTTTAATGATGTTGTATCTGTGGAAATATATATATGTTCTTTCATTTAATGCTTTCTATTTAAGGTGAACTCTCAATGTGAGTTAATTCATGATGCATGTTTCGTTCTTGTTTAATAGATATGTCTGTAATGTAGTCATAAAACCTTGGAGGACATAGTTTAGCATAGATTTTATGTTTAGATAAGTTGGAAATTCATGTTATTTCACTTAAAAAAAATTGTACCATAACTTGTAGTTAGATGTGTTGTCCTCTAGGGTTCTTTGGCGAGGTGTTACAAACTTTAACATATATACTTATATATACTTATATATATATTAATATATACATATATATGTATATATTATTTAATTAAATACGTACATATATACTTATATATTAATGTATACATACATATTATTATTTTAATATCTTTACTATATATATATATTTGTATCCATATGAATATGCATATGTATAGTGTTTCTATGCATGGGTATACATAGGTATTTCTACCTACACATGCTCATGCGTACATACACTCATGTATATGGGTTATCATATATATATATATATACATATTTATACATTTATTATATATACATATCTATCTATATATATTTAAATACACAAATTATATCTCATGTTTCAATACAAGGATTTAATACTATGACTCAAACCAACTAAACAATCATAGAGAATCAAAGGCAATCACCCAATCACCAACGTTTAATTACCAAATCAAAGCACAAACTAACTTGAAAACTCTTGTCTAACCTAGGTTGTGAGTGTGCATTAACTCAAGTAGGTACAATATTTGTTTCCTTACTAGCTTCTTCTCCTAGGTGATACTCTCTCTCTCCCCACTGGAGGGCTCGATTCTTTCCTGCATCCAACTTAGTGCATCATGAACAAAGTTAGCCGATAACATGCAAATCATATTCATCATATATAATTTACATCATTAAAGAATTTAGAAAGAAATCACATCATAATGTATATTCATTCATCTCATTCGTTCATTGGAATTCATTAAAACATAATCATGTATTAAAAATATTTACTCATAAAAGTAATAGTAACTGGTAAATACACAATGGGGTGTAACATATCCTGCCCCTTATGAATCATCGTCCTCAATGATTTGAAGTATCAAACATAAAAATAAACAAAAAATATTATTTTCAAGAACTCTCAAAATCTTGCAAAACATGTGGAAACTTCTTCTTAATCTCCAAATAGTCTTCCCAAATGGTAGAATCTTTTGCATACTAGTCCCACTGGACCTTGCATTGCAACACCTCTCTATTAAATAGGTGAAGCATACAAATTTCAAGTACTCTGAGAGGCTCAATCATTACTACTCCTAGTTCCTATACTTGTAAATCATTCCAATCAATAACATGTACTTTTTATGGTACAACACATGAAAGACTATTCATCTTGGCAAGATCTAGTGGTAAAGCAATTTGATAAGTGATTGAGCTAACTTCTTTGATAACCTCAAAGGGATGCACATAATGTGGGGCTAGTTTGGATGACTTTCCAAACTTAATAGAACTCTTGTGAGGCTAAACTCTAAGCAAAACCTTTTCTCCCACTAAGAAATGTCTGAGAACACATTTAGAATTTGCATAACTCTTTTGTCTATCATTTGCTACCACTAATATTTTCTTTATCATACTTACTTGCTACTCCATCTCTGATAGCATATGTGGTCCAAGGCTAATCCTATCTTCTAGCTTATACCAACTTATAGGAGTTTGAAACTTCCTTCCATACAATGCTTCAAATAAATCCATTTTGATAGAGAAATGATAAGGATTATTGTATGCAAATTCTACCAATGATAAATATTCTTCCCATCTCACTACTAGAAAAACATAAATAAATGACTAAAAAAACTACTAAAAATTCCATATAAATGACTAAGCTTGGTCACGTGACCAATGGTAGTTTATTGACAGTCATTTATAACATGACCAAATTTACGACTAAATCATTTTTAGTCATTTATTTGGTCATTTTGATTGATCAATTTGGTCATTTATTTGGTCGTTTATTTAATCATATATTTAGCCATATTTATTCATTGACTTTTGTCACATGACCATTAGTAGTTTATTTTTGGTCATTTATAACGTGACGAAATTTATGACTAAACCATTTTTAGTCATTTATTGGTTGTTTTGATTGATTAATTTGGTAGTATATTTTTATTTATTTATTTAGTCATATATTTTGTCATATTTATTCACTGATTTATGTCAATTAGTAGTATATTTATTCACTAATTTCTATCAATTGGTAGTATATTTAGTTAATTGGTATTTTATTTAATTCTTTTGTTCACAAAAAAACATAATCAATCATTCATTTGCACATAATGAAACAACTATTAAGAAGGAAAAATATTGAAATTTGATTGAGAAAAGGTGTTTGTATAGCAGATACATGACTTAAATATGTCTTTTCTTTTAAAAATGTGTTACAAAGTATTTTTTTCAATGTTGTGATTGATAAAACTGAGTTACAATTCTCTTATTTTTGCTTATATAGCTTCAAAACATGAAAAAACTACTTGAAAAATGAAGCCTAAGGGTCCTATATCATAGCATTTGGAAGTCTTAGTTCCATAAGAAAGTTATTTGTCTTTTTAGCATCATAGAAGTTTGACTCTCTAGTTACACGTTCCACCTTGATTTGTCTAGTTTTGGTTGTTGCTTCAATGTATTTGAAGTGAATGTTAGGATCCTCACTGCCAATGACATTGAAAATATAGTTTACCATATAAGTACAAGGTTCCCAAGCTACTACAAAATTACCTCCTCAAATAGATCAATGAATATCAATGACAAAATAATACAATATAAAGTCAAATCACCTGGAGCTCAAATACACACCCAAGAAGAAATATAGCCCTTCATAAGAGTTGAACGATTCAAACAACTTCATTCATGAACCTATACCCAATTGTTCAGAATATTCCTTGGTAGGCTATGTGACATGAAAGAAGTTAACATAAAAAATAAGAGAGAAACTTTCAATGTCATCTAAAACCAACACTATTAATTTGAAATAAATAAAAGGTGCAAAATTTTTACCTGGATAATTATTTGGATATTTCCCCTTAGGTTTACAAGAAGGATATCTTTCATGCACTCCAACACCCACTCTCTAGAAAGGGTCCCAAAGAACTCAACAAGGACCTGAGAAATACTATAATTAGTAAGGGAATTGGTAGTTTCTATTCAATTTCAAGAGTACATCATGTTTCACAAACCTTTGGCTCAATAGCATGGGTGTTGACAATGGCACATTTAATATCGAGAAACTCTGTATAGTTTTGTACCCAAAATTTATAATATTAATGATGAACAAAATATTTCCTAAGAAACCATTTGACATAAGGAAATATGTAGCAAATTTAAATATTTCTACAACAATTAAAATATACAATGTTTCATACTTGACATCAGATGTAAGTTAAAGGCTAAATGCATCTTAATGAATCACCTACCTAAAGCACACACATATATAAACTAGCTTTCTTGAACAATTGTGCAATACAAGGATGATCATAGTGACTAAAAATTCCATTTGCCAAGATTGCATCAGAAACATTGGGGAAAGTGACCAAATTAATCTCAAGAACCTCCAAAACAAATAAAATCAATAAAGCTAAAATAACAATAATTTCTACAATCAACAATGGTATAAATAGTTAATTTTCACTCTTTCCAGATTTTTCATGCAAGATTCTTTTAAAATAGGTCTAAGAAAATTTAAAAGTTAGTTGCTTCATGATCATATTAACAAATTTCCTTAGTTTGAAGATCTACATGTTCTAAAAAATTAGGCTTCAAAACATGCAACAAAAAGGATGTTTCTTCACGGATTATGTTACACTGCATATAAATTTACATATGAAACAAAAAGATAGTAAGTTATATTGACAAATTATTATACTTCAACATAAGAAGTTTTATCTATGTTTATTTTGGCTACATAATATCTAGAAAATAGTCTACATCAGATTGACCAACAAAACAAATCCCCTTGGAGTTTATCAATAGATTTTTGCAAAAAAAAAATATACACATTATATTGAGATATAAAACATTCGATAACACATAGATAAATATTTGATAAATATTTATAAGAATCTAGAAAATGATGATATGAAACCTAAAACCATGCACCTAACATATTAAGAAAAAAATAACTTCCCACTATTTGATATAGAGTGGATGTTAGATACACAAGGTTTCCATACGTAAGTTATATGTTCTCCCTTATTTCCATAATCTATGTATACTAGCTAATTACAATTCACTATTATTCTAACCATATTCTATCACATAGGTAATGATTACCCTTGTTTAAATAATAAACCAAGGTTCATTACTTGCTTGAATAGTACTTGCATGTGGTTGCATAGCGCTCACCTCGATTTCAGTACCACTACTACTATGAATATCATGCACATTCTCGTCGAGTTCAACATAATCACTATCAACATTGACATGAAGTTGTGTAGCTTCGCAAAGAGTTGTATTGACACAAAAAAAATATTTTCATATAATTTCTTTGCATGTGCTTTAATCATCATGCAAAAATTAATATAAGTCAAGTAAAGAATGCAAAAGCTATAATATTTTGTCCAAAAGAACATTTTAAGCATGAAGAATGACAAAACATTGGGAAAAATTAACTTGCAACATAAATAATGCAAATGCTATAAATTTTTGTCCAAAATAAAATTTTAAGCATGAAGAATGACAAAACATTGGGATAGATAACTGGCAACAACTATTATATTACCTCAAATTCAAAAAAACTATGACTATGTTGTACATTCTTTTCCATTTCATTATGATCACTATCAATATCAATAGCTTTGTTAACATCAAGGTGTTTTCATTTTCATGTTGCTTTGATAAAATTTCTCTACATGTGGTTTAACCATCATGCAAAAAAATATAGAGAGAATTTAATAGTCAAGTAAAGAATGCAAGCTATAAATTTGTCCAAAAGATTATTTTCTAGATCACTCTAACAATAAAGAAACTGGGTTGGATTCTCCTATGCTTAGATTTCAATCTCCATATTAAGAGGAATTTGTATACATAATTTCCAAACAAGAAGAAATGATATCAATAGAGGCATTTGTATCCATGATTGTTTTTCTGCAATTATATCTAAAATTGTTCATCAAAATTCTAGATCTAAAATGGTAAACTGTATTTTGATTTCTCCAATTTTGGTTGTTTCTTGAATGTATTTGAAGTGAATGTCGAGATCCTCATTGCCACTGACATTTAAAATATAGTTTTTCATATAAGTACAAGGTTCCCAAGCTACTAAAAATTACCTCCTCAAATAGATCAATGAATATCAGTGACAAAATGATACAAGTGACAATCCAAAGTCAAATCACTTGGAGCTCAAATATGTACCCAAGAAGAAATATAGCCCTTCAATAAGACTTGAATTGTTTAAACAACTTGATCCATGAATCTACACCCAATTTTTTAAAATATTCCCTAGCAGCCTGTGTGACATGAAAGAAGTTAACATAAAAAACAAGAGAGAAATTGTCAATGTCATCTAGAGCCAACATTATTAATTTGAAATAAATAAAAAGGTGCACAATTTTTACCTGCACAATTATTTGGAGATTTCCCCTCAAGTTGACAAGAAAGATATATGTCATGCACTCCAACACGCACTCTCTAGAAAGGGTCCCAAAGAACTCAACAAGGGCCATCATCATTAGGTCAATTAGAATCTTCTCTTGAGCATCCATTCCAACAATTTGACAAAAGGAAAAATAGGTTCTCTTAAAATATATTTGAAAATATTCTACAAAAAATGGCTCAATGCAGGAAGAGGAGATAGTTATTCTTCAATTTTCCTTAGTAGAAAACTCCTATAAGTTTTCCTCAACCTATTGTACTCCTCACTTTTCTGCAAGTCAATTTTAGCAAGGGATTGTTTATTCAAGTTGAGACACTCTATAATGGAAAACTTGGTTAATACCACTGATGGTGAACCATCTGTCATCCTTATGGTTTTGGTGGTTGAATGATAGTTTTGTACCAATAATCTAATGAATTCAACATCTATAAAGACTGTTGTGCCTTTTGCACACAAGCCCCATTCGGAACGGGGACCCTCTCTTCCCTCTTTTGCTAAGTTCGGTCCCTTTTTACTTCACCTTGTTTTGCATGCCCCCTTTTTGCATCCTAAAAGGTCATAATATTCTCAAAAGTCATTTTGAGTTGACCAATCTTGGCCTCCTTTGAAAAATGTTAGATCTTAAGCCTTTCGGGTTTCCCCTTTCGGGTTTCCCATTTCGGGTTTACCCTTCCGGGTTTCCCCTTCCGGTTTTCCCCCTTCAGGTTTCCATTCTAGATTGGTTGTTTCGGGCGGCCGTCCCTTGACGTCTTTCCAGCCTACCGGGTCTGATCTCCTGGGTTTCCTCCTGAACTTCGCTGTTTCGAACAATCGTGGCTGGATGCCTTCCCGACCACTGGGCCCCGGTCATCCCGCCGCCGCCCACGAAGTTTGAATTCACCAACCCCATCTGCCATCGTACGGTGCAATTAAGGGTGACATTAATTATGTTTAGGGCTATTTAAACACGTCTTTGCCTGCCATTTTCACATGACAGAGAATTATTTGAAAGCCAAGCGATGCCCAATATCCTCTGCCTTGACGCCCAAAAATTTGCTTTGTTGTTTGTCGCGAAATCCGACATCAAGCTTCTCCGGGAATTGAAGGTAGGTTTGCCGCCGCCCTTGCTTTCCATTTTTTAAAGAATTTAAATTTCAAAATTAAGCAAGGATGAAATGAATTCGAAAAAATGGTAGTATAGTACCCATGACTCGAAACCCACCAGTTGAAATCCAAGAAAACCACATACAAACATCAGAATTTGAGACCAAAGCTTAACCCCACCACTGTCGTTCTCCAGAACAGTCGTTGGCATCCCTCGGGCCCGAACTTCCCTAGGGCCATCCAAAAATAAAAAGTTTAAACCTTAAAAATTTGACAAGTGGCCAAGCTCGCCCCGGGTCCTAACCTCCGGATTTCCCGTCGTGGGTTTCCATTGTGTCCCTACCATTCCAAACAACCTTTCTTGATCGTCTTTCCGAACCTCAGATGCTGGGCTCACAAATTCCATTCTAAAACTTGCGCAAAATCAAAAAAATCGATCAAAAGAACAAACTGACCTCGGGCTCGAACCCTTAGAATTCCGCCTCCAGAATTCCCAGTTAACTTCACTGTTCCAAATGGCCTATCTTGAGCGTCTTTCCGGACCTCAGAACCCCGGGCGCCTAAAGTGCGTTGAAATTCACAAAGAAGAACCCGAAGTCCAAACTCAATCCGGACTTTGGACTTCAAAATTTTGTCTCCGGGATTCCGTTCCGGTGTCGCCGTCCCAAACGGCGGATTCAAGATGTCTTTCTAACTCCTGGACCTCGACTCTGCAATTTCCATGCCAAATTGCTAGAATAAACCAGCACACAAAATATGTCTAGACCCCGACCTTTGGAATTCCGCCTCCGAGATTCCATGTTGCTTTCGTCGTTTTTTACGACTGTCTCGGGATGTCTTTTCGACTCCCGAACCCTTGTCCACTTTTTGCTGAGTGTAAAATCTAAGTTGAGAGCCAACGACCAAAATCTTTCGAACTCTGGATTCCAGAATTTTGCATTCGGGATTCCGTTCCGCTGTCGCCGTTCCAAATGACCAAACCTGACCGACCTTCCGGCCTCTGGGTCCCAACCCTTTGATCGCCCCAAGCTTTCCCGTCTCTTGATTTGTCTCCAGAGATTACCCTCTGGAATTCCATTCCTGGATTGCCACCTACGTTTCACTGTTCCAGACGGCTAACCCATAATTGCTTCCCGGTGACGACAGTCCGAGCTTCGGTATTTGGCACTCGGAGTTCCGCCTTCCCTATGTCGTTTTAGGCAACATTCCTGCAAATGATACCCGAACGCCTAAATGAGGGCTCAAATGACCTCCAAATCAAAAATGGACTTCGACCCACTTGCTAAAATTAGGTCTTCTTTCATGCCAACCCTCAATTGAGAAAATCCCACGTTGGGAAATGCCTTTGGGAGTCCCATGACTCATTTTCCCTTCCAAACGACATTCTGCCAAGGGAATCCTGACCCTGGGAGCCTGGGTTACCTGCCTTGCTTTCTAATGATGTTTTTATCAAATGTTAGACATTTATCAAATATGAATGAAGTTTGTGGATCTAACCTTGATATGCAGGGATTTGTCTGAGGCCGCTTTCCCATAGTAATGTTGTTAATCCATGTCTTTTGTGTAGAATTTATGGAATCCGGCACATAAGCTTTTGGTGCCTCTAAGGAAAAGGGGAAAGGAACAACCAAGGCAGCCCAAGGCAAAGAGGATAAGGATCAGATGAAGCACCAGTTTCAAGGGCTGCCATTACAATCGAGAATCACCACTCTTTGGAGAGATGTCATAGATACCAATATCGGCCAGGTCGATATTGATGAGTTTACACAGAGAGTTAGGGTGAATCCAAAAATGAAAAATGCAAGGTTGATAATAAGCAGCGGACTTGCCAAAGCTGCAAGCTTCCCGTCGGCCTTGGTGGCCCCGAAACTGATAATGGCATGCATAGAGGCATATCAAACTCAAACTAGAACCATAGTGGACTGAGATGGGAATGTCCTTGCAGATATGTCCCGCTTGGTACAACAGAAAATTTCCACATTCCTACCTTCAAGAGCATGGAGACCCCCACCATTGAAGAATGCAAAGCACTATGGGAACATGACCCTTTGAAATGCAAGAAACTAATCAATCAGTACTGGTTGAAGGATAAGCGAGGTAGTGCTGACAAGATCCCTCATGAGCTCTTTCACAGTGATTTCTTCAAAGATTACCATGACCTTGTGACCTTGCAAAGCCGAGTAATGGGTATTCCTGTGACGATCTTCTTCTAGGAATGGATGTTGTACTTTGTGGAGCAAATTCTCCGCGGTGACGACACTGCCTTTTATTGGGGGGAGATAATTAGTGATTGCTTCCACGAGCAATTTACCAATGTGAAAAGACCTCCAAGTTCTATATGACATCCTACTTGGTGTACTCTCTCATCAATCAGCTGCATTACCATGAATTGACTGTAGTCCCTAGTGAGGCGCTAGGAGCAGAGCTCAAGCCTTATGATAAATACCCACAACTGCAGTACCGAAACTTCAAGAAGGATTATTATAGGGTGAACGATGCATTCATTGCCTATGTCATTCAGTCTCTAGGAGGCAATTTTGAGAGGAGAGTCTCTCATAGTGCTAGAGCGCTTCTCATGAATTATGTATTCCTATATATACAATTTCCAAAGTTCACTTACATCTGTGCACAGGGTTCACAGAAAGACCAAACAAGCTGCCTCGGTACCCCAATGATCGGATTATACTATTGGAGCTCACTTAGAAGTTGTGACACATTCATAATATCCTGAGCAACAAGCATCTGATGGGCACACTTTACCCCATCGGGCTCGGCCAAGGAATGCACAAAATTCATACCTCCCAATGTGCAGGATACTCAGAAAGGGAGTTGGCTGAATACCACTTCTGACAATATACAACTCGGCCCCGAATTGACCCGTATGGTCATATCAGGAAGGCACTAGGATGTGAGTATGCCCACCTTCACAATGTTGAGGACTTCTAGGCTAATTGCAAAGATGATCTTGAAGTGCGATTGCGACACTATATGCGTATGATTGATTTCTATGTATGAAGAGTCAACTTATGTCCAGTTCCAGACCAAATTAAAGAAGATGAAAGCACGGTGATTGATCCAGGGTATAGTGTCATTGCCAATTTTCCGCTGCCCATGATTGATTGGGATGAGCAAGAGGTTGATGACCTTGATATACTCACTAGGCCCATTGTGGTCTGAACGAAGACATGGATCGACCAACAGGTGGCCCGACTAAGGCAACAGGGAGTCGCCTTAATGTTCAAGGGACTAGAAAGTGAATCAAGTGGCTGTGATGGTGGGGTGGTTGCTACTACAACTGGGGAAACATCCAAAACCCCACCATCATTCAAAACCAAAAAGAAGGGAATTACAACCCGATTTAGCTATCACGGGAATGGCTCATGCTAACCCGTTAGAGGCAAGAGGAATTAGTACTAAATGGTCAGTTGAATTTACTTTTGCCCGGATTCATGGGTTTGCCAATGCAAGAGATGTACTTGAATTGGTTACCCGACCTCTACGTCGTCAGAAAAATCTAGAAGACTTGGGTCCAACCACTTTGGTGAGAACTTAATAAGTTCAAAATGTTCCAGTAATTCTGGATCAAGTTATTTGAGATAATTCGATCTATCTCATTTTATTTAAATTCTTTAAATATCAACGTATAGAAAATTATGTTTGTAAGATAAAGATCAAAATTGATTCAAATTCATATTATTTTGAATGATATTTGTGGATGTGAGCGATAACTAATATCGATTTATTTTCATGGGAGATCCAAAAAATGATTTCTATAATCATTTCAAATCTCCCCATGCTTATATGAGAGATATCAGAGTCATTTCTGTAATTTCTAATGTTGCACCACCGATGGACACGAAACCATTTTTTATTTTATTTATTAG
>CM021102.1:557196625-557258292 GCA_007115665.2 Sequoiadendron giganteum
CTAATCATTTCCCTTTAGCGATGAAGAACTTGTACTATGAAGACACATAGAGTTCTTTTGCATACTGCACTGAATGGTGGGGTCTACCAAGAAATTTTCATGAACTAATGCTATGTGGCAGGTGATCGAGACTCAAAAGTGAAGCGACAAGAAGAGGCTCAAAATTTTTCAAACGGCTGACACATGGAAACCCATCGCAAGATTTCAAAAAGCAACAAGAGGAAAATCCTATGAAGATCGTTCGACTGACAAGTGGCGCTACTGGCACAGGATTGTGCAAAAGGGAGCTTGACCTTACCCTTTTCTCAAAAGAGGGTATGGCCAATACTTAGGCAAAATAAACTCACTCGAAGGGAGCTTGGGAATTTTTATGTTCACAGCTTCTGGCGACTCATCAGGGGCATTTTTCCTATGGAACAAGGAACCCAAATTTTTTTGGTTTGTAGACCAAAGCCTTATCCATTGGGCAGTGTGATTTAGAGCTTTGAGAAGGCAGTCTATAGAGGTAGCCATTCATATTCATATGGGGGCAATAAGTTATGCAAATTCTCCTACACTCCATTTAGCTCGATCACTTCCTTGTAAGGCAATGCCAATGACTTATCTGCCCATGACTCAAACTCAAAAAGGAGGTGTGTGATCGGTTGAGTGATGTTCTCAAAATCTTATGTGGCAAGGGGTTGGCTGAAATTCTATAAGGCAAGCACATCCCGTTGCCTTTCCTTGACCTTTGCTGCAATATGCTCCATTGCGGACACTAACTCATCCTTAAGGAATAGAGAAGGTAAACCCATCTGAGTTAGGTGGGAGAAACTAGCCCTTATGCTATTCATGGCTTGATCCAGCTTGGCAACACATTCATTGGCATGAAGGATAACTTTGTGGTAGTTGATTACCCTGTTAGTTGTTTTAGCAGTGCCCCTCGGTCTTCAACCCCTGCATCTACCAAGATCTCATCTGAGACCTAATATAACCTATTTAATAATTCTTCAGCCTTTGGAACTCTCTCCATGATGGGATGAGGAATTTTCTCAATGCCTCACAAAACCATCTACTAAGATTTGTTTCCTCTGCCACAAAACAGAGTGTCGGTCATAGAGTTAGGCAGAATTCCTTCACTCTTTCCCAATATGAGATGTATAACTACTGGGCTATTTGTAGGAGGTTTTTTTGATTGGCTGAAGGTAAGGCCGAATCCTTCAATAGGGTGATCTCCTCATCCCTTTGTTCTATATCATGTGTGAGCTCGAAAAACTTTTGGTTTGTCGTGGTGAGTTGTCCTTGCAGCTTCTGCAACTCTGTGAGCCAGATAGTTTCAGCTCGTTATTTTTTCATCGCTTGTTTCTCTAGTGAAAAATTGAGCTCTATGATTTTGTTCTCCAATTGATTCTACTGGTGTTGGAAAGTTATATCTTTCTGCTGCATTTTTTGCTCCACTCTTGCCAACTGGTCCCGATATTTTTGATTCTTTTGTTGTAGCTCAACGACTGGATTAGGATCAACTGACTAAAGTCTTACAAGCTCTTCTTAGAGCTTTACTTATTCGGCCTCTCTTTTCTATGATAGGCACTTAAATTTAGCCTCCATAGCCTTTTCCTTGATAACCAAGACGTTGACTCTATCCTTCAAGTTTTTTTATCTCTTCTTCCTTTTTCTTGAGCTGGCGACCAGACTTAAGAAAGTCATTGGTCACTACCCATTGCATTTCCTCCATGAGTTCCACCTTATCCCATGGTTGGGCCATGCTCAAGTCGAGCCCCATGGCATACATGTTGTAGTCATCCGGTTGCATCTCCCCTTGCAGTTTGCTGACAGTCGGTAGCATTGTCGCAAAATGCAGCGACTTCTAAGCCTCATGAAAAATAGTGTGTAATTTTAGCTCTATTGGCTTCTTGGCATCCTTTGATCTTCTTTGTTGGGTTCTAATTGCTTGTGCTTGCTTGGTTTTACCACCTTTCAACAAGAATTCAATGGGTGATCTGATGATTCCACCTACGAAAGGTGCACCGGGAGGAAGAGAAAAAGGAAATGAAAGGACATTAGTCGCAAGTGACTTCTTCTTCAAAATCTTGATAGTATGAGGTGAGAAAGGGGGGATACTCCAGTAATCAAACTTTGAACCAGCAGGGCCCGAAGAGAGTGGAGTCATGATGGTCTCCACTTGCTGGGAAGAGTGGATCGGCTCCAATATTTTTGTGGTAGGGGATGTATTAATGAAGGTAGCAGGGGCAGAGTGCACTACGCTCTAGGAAATGGTATGGGCCAAGGATAATGGTGTGAGGTTCGATGGAGGAGTAAGGGAAAATGGGGCTACATGAGTGAATTGTGTGAAACCTCCCACAATTGTTGAAGTGGAGGCCAAAATGCATTGGTCGGCGCATGAAACAAGATGTGTCACGGATACAATAGGGTTGACCAAGGTTTATGAAACTAGAGAAGAGGGATCAAAAGATACCTACGGTGCAGATGACTATGGTTCTTGATCTGTTGTTGGCTCTTCTTTTGCGCCTGGTTCCTGTGAACATTCTCTCAAAAGTGCCTCGATTCGTTGCCGCTCTGCTGGTGGTGAGCTATCAACTACTACGGTTTCAACTTGCTTTGGCGAGGTTTCTAGGTTTCTCCTTGCTATCCAGGTGTGATTTAGTCAAGACCTTGCACTCGATATATTGACCTATACATTAGAGGAAACCTTAACAGGTTATTTCAATGTCATCTCCTTTTGTTGTGCAGGGGTGTCATGTATTTATCCTTCCGATTGAGCCCCTTTATCTAACTGTGACTCAACTTTCTCGGAACTGGAATTCTTTTCACTGTTCTCGTCGGAATCTAGATGCTTGTTGTTCCACAATTTTTCAAACTTGTCATCCTTCTTTAGGCTATTATAGGGAGCCTCATTCTAATGGGTTTCTTGGTGGTATATCTAGAAATTATTGATCTTATCCTCCTTCCAGTCGTAAATTTTTAACAAATCATTACATAGGGTTGTTCCCATCTTTTTGGTTTTTTAAAACTGCCCAGTCTAGTAGTAGAACCTCGGCTAGGGTGGCTGACAATTTCTTCAGCAATAATTGAGGCCAAGTCAGCAATACATTCATCTGCATCTAAAACTGGATTTTGACGCTCTTCCCAGTAAGGTTAGGGACAGTGCGTTACCTTGACATATTTTTTTGGTAGGTCATTGTCAGGGTTGTAGTTCCATTTGTCATAGATCCATACCAACCCAAGATGAGCCAACTTCACCTCAATATGTCATGATCCTTCCTCTTAGCCATGGCCACACTCTTGAAGCTTATCGAAGGATAGAAAAATGCCATCCCACTACAAAATTTGTTGTCAATTATTGAAACCTGGCAGAAAACCTCCAGTGCCAATACCTGATTTGTAAGACATGATGGAAGCCAAAAGGGCTCTCTGGTGAAATCACGCAATTAGATGAATGTGAAGTCCCTGCCCAGAAACTAGTCACACCTTGGAACAAAGTTCTGCATGAACTCATCTTGATCCAAGCTGATCCATAAGATGGTGTTATCTCCTCTTAAATCTTACAAAATCGGATATAATAATCTGAAAATGCATAATAGTCAAATGTCACTGAGAGGAGTGGATTCCATATGGAAACTGCCTTCTTATTATTATTTTCATCAAAGATAGAGAGCTCAAAATTCCTTTGAAATAAGTTGGGGTTCTAGTGCAAGAACATATGCACAAGGAAATATGGGAACCTAAACCTACCTTGAAGCTTGTATTTAGCTATCTGGTTGAGCATCTCTTTCTCGAGAAATTCAACGAAATCATACAAGAAAAGAGAATATTGTCTTTGCAATTGAAAGCCCAATCCTAGTTGAAACTCCTGAACCTCCTTGTCGGAGTCCGGTCAACAAACGAATGCCATCATTGAGAATGTGTCCCTCATATCAGCATGGAAGATCTTATGCACAACAGGGATCTTCATTGTCTTATTCTGAGTCTCTTTGTTGTAGAAGTTCATTGTGAGGTCTATGCTTCTCCAATAGGAATCTCCTTTTGTTAGAGTGAATTGCTCCATTTTTTTCACTTTGAATCTTTCCTCTAAGATGCAAAGAATATTCCAGATAGCTTGTTTTCATATGTTCACAATTACCTCTCAGTCTTCAATAGTGTTGGTCTCCAGGTTGAAGTGTTTGATGGCCTCATCAACCAATTCAGGGAAGTGGTGCACTAAAGGGACCATATATTAAGGCAACCCACTGTTCCAACATTTTTGTGCCAATGAATCTGGGTCGCTATTCTTTTTCATCCTTTCACAAGCCACTTCCCTTAGTGACTTGGGATTCCTTGCAAGAATGGGGTCATGAATGTTCTCCCACTCTTCTTTAATTTTTTTATTTTCCTTGTGAGGGCTCTTCTTTTCTGCAACTTGAGTGTTCACCCAAGTTGGCTTCTCTGGTATTCCATGCATGGCATAAGAGACATCTTCGAAGACATAGGTTCTTAGTGTTGCATGCATGATGTTAAACAATCTTTTTGCTCCTCCTTCCTGCAATTCTTCTTGGGAATCTTGAGCGGTAGCCATCCTTTTGCAAATTCTTTACCCATAAAGCACACTGAAGCGGTATGAATAAAACGTAAAACACAATGCAAGGCTCTGGATTTTAACACCAGGAAGCCTTTAGTTTTAGGTTTAATTCACACCGGGGTATTGAATTCCCTACAATCTCCTATTCCCAACTCCTTCCACTATAAATTGCATGATACTTGGTTCCTTTTTAATTTCCTTTTGCATGTTGGAGAATTTTTTTTGTTTTGTCCTAATTTTTGCATGCGACACTTGGAATTTCTTTGATTTCTTGCATTCAAATAGCTAGGTAATGACTACCTTTTGCATTTAATTCAACATGTATTTCCAACTCCATTGTTGTGAATTGCTACTTGCCTCTTTTGAAAAGACATGAATTCATAATTGTATTGGTAATAGCATCCTTTCGGCATGATTTTCATGGGCAATTGAGACACAGGTGTGATGCCTATCATCTCCTTGTCTGCTTTAGCAATTAATTTCTCTTAAAGTGTGATCAAGCTGAAATCGCAATGAGTACTTTGAAAAGTTTTGAGTTCACCCTTGGAGCTCAAAACGGCTTGCACCATGCCACCTAGCTATTGTCCGTATGAGATGTCACCTGGGACTGCCACCATTTTGCGTTAATTGATTACCAGTCCTTAAGCTTGCATGCAGAAATTTGTACCTATAGATGCAATAGGGCTAGAATATCGAGCTGGCCTTTTGTGGTATTTTTGAGTAAGCACTCAATTACCCTCATGATTTGTATGTTGGCTATCTCGGATATTTCTATAAATGAGCCCTAATTCAGTAGCGAGAACATACTTAGCGAAATAGCCTTAGGTGATTGGATAGGTTTGATATTCGAATAGCAATAATCTTGAGTGTTCTAAGCAAAGGCTGATATAATGAATACTCCAATCAGGTTAGTGTGCAACAAGGCTCAAATAGCTTTCCTGGGAGAGATCTCGAGTAGGCGCCTAAAATGTTTGACAAAGAATAAATATTCACTGGCTATCATAGCCATCAAGTGGGTCATGGGTAGAGACTATATTGAATATGAGGATAAATATCGAGTAAACACTGATATCAGTTCACTCTTTGTTGCTTCTTTGCTTGATGCTCAGGCTCTGAAAGCTATGATTCTTCGTTTGGCGGTTCATATTTTCCTAAAGAATTACCTTGGGGGTCTTGGGGAGGCGGTGAGCAATGCGGTGTATGGCCTGGGACTTCCCGTTGTGAGTGACCTGAGGAAGCATGTTGAAGAAGACATAGTGGTGTCGTGGGTATTGTTCTTGAGTGGTTTTTGGATTCAATCATTTGCAGAGCATCGTGACAAGACCACCCATGCATGCCATTTCCTGCTGCTTTGCTACAACATCGTGTTGTATTATGACGTGGATTGGTATACCAATTTTAGGAACCATGTGTTCCCTCCACTACTCTTCATGGGTGTTGATGATGCTTCTGCCACAGGTCCTATTGCTACTGATAATCTTCTAATTGCTCTCGACAATTTCCCAATTGATGGGGCAATACCTGTAAGGTAGAGATATGAAGTTTGACATGCTTTTTTCTTTTGTATATATATGCCTGAATGAAGGCTCACATATATGTATGTAATAAAGTTATATATATGGTTATACTTTTGAATATTTAGCCATAGAGCCATTTTGACAATGTTTTATCATGATATATATATATATATATCATATATACTTGCTTATGTTTAAACCTCTTTGTCTTCTTTCCTTTGTTTTCACAACACGGGCTGAATCTTCGACATCTAAATTTCAATTCTGCAAGCTAAGTGGCATGATTTTTCTCTGTTCTTGTAATAATGGGCCTCATAAAATTTTCCCCGCTCGATGTAACTGTGAAAAATGTGATAAAAGAATCAGCCCAAAAAACACGAAAAGGAAAACTAATTACATTTTTACAATTTACATCTGCATAAAATGACTGCAGCCTAATTGAACAATTTTAAGTGAATTTTGTTGACCGGAATTCCAAGTGGCTCTTGTTCCATATTTTCTAATTCAAATGCATTGTTCTATTTGCACTAAATTATTTTGAAAGGCCCTTCCCATAGCTTGTCAAATCTTACATGATGTCCAGGTTTTACGACTCTTTCATTATACTTTAGTAGCAGGTCTCTACATTTTAGACATTGGTCTGAAGCCTTCTTTTCAAACCATTTATTAATCACCTACTGGCGATTAGTCATGGCTATTAGGGATTTCTCCCTTTTCTCTTTCACCTCCAATAATTCATCCAAACGAACCTCCATTGCTCCATTCTCTTCAATCTCTAAAGACTTGAGTAATTGCAGTGCGGGTATCTCTATAGAGATAGGCAATAGTTCTTTTTTCCTTATACTATCTCATATGGCGAAGTCTTCAGGGCTTTCTTAGGAGTTATGTAGTCCACCCATAATTTTGTTCGAAGATTCTTATGCCATTCCTTCTCATGATCGGACTCGACCCTTTTGATGAGTCAGACTAAATTCTTATTAGTTGACTCAACCAGGCCATTCCCTTGCGGGTAATAGTTTGATGAGGTTTTCAGGAATATTCCATGTGTAAGTGTGAACTGACATACCTTAGAGCCTAGGAATGCTTTGGAATTGTCTGAGATGATGGTCTTCGGTGGGTCGAACCTTGTTACCTTCAGGAAAATCCATAATTTCTGCTTCGGTTGCATTGTTTAGGGGTACGGCTTCAGTCCATCTTATAAAGTAATATGTCATTGTGAGAATCCACCTATGGTTAACGCTAGAAGTTGGGTTGATCATTCCTATGAATTCTAGTCCCTATTTTGTGAATGGTTCATCCAATACTATCGAATTAAGAGGCATGACGGAAATTTTCCTCCTCCCTGCATAGAATTGGCATTCCTTGTAGGTCTTTATCATTTTGTAGGAATCATTTAACAACATGGGCTAGAAGTACCCATCATGCAAGATTTTGATGGTGGTAATTTTTGCAGAGAAGTGTCCCCCTTCAGGGTTGCTATGGAATGTGTCAATAATTTTCCTCGCTTGCTCCATAGTGACACATCATAGCAGGACGCCATTGAAAATTCTCCTGAAGAGAACCCCTTCAATGATTGCATACCCATTGCTTTGTAATCGGTAGAACCTTCTTTTCTACAAAGGGAGACCTAATGGATATTTTCCAATGTGCATAAATCTTGTCCTGTCTATTAGCCAACATCCCTTGAGTTATGAATCATTCATTAGGATTGGTTCCGTTTGCTCTATTTTTGTTTTTGTTTCTTCACTGTGTGCCAAATATTCACACAGACCTCTTCCTTTGATGGTCTTCATGGGCTTGACTTCAATGTCATATTCCAAGATCTTAGTGATCCAGTTGACCCTCTTTTTGGTGATATCTCCTTGTTATATTTTTCAAGAATTGGAGAAAAGTTCCAAATTATCCAGGAGCAACCTACAACTCAACCTTCACAGCCGAGAAAATAATTATCACCAAAGTATGTGATAAGCTTTATTAAAATCTAAGATGATTGAATAATCATGTACATAGAAGCCTATTAAATAGGCAAGAATTGCGGTGAACAAACTCACCGGTATAAAACAAGATGAGTCACAGGTGAAACTACCCGAGACAAATATTAACAAATATTAAATATATGTTTCCTAAGATAAACTTAAGACAATGTGTAAAAGGTAAAAACCTATTTACACCAACACCCCCCCTTAAGTGCAAACTTAGGGAGATTATTATGCAAACATGAGTCCCGAAAATGAGGCCATATTAGGTACTCATGTACAAATGTAAATGAAATCTCTCATAATCAGAGAAAAGGAGAAAACCCAGTGGTACAAAACTCCTCCCCAAAAGAGAGAAAATAAAAAAAGTTTCCCAACACAAAAAATAATCCCATGCAAGGAAGAAGTCCCCTCCAAAATAGAAAGGATAAGAAAGACTCAAGAAGTCATTTGTACCAATGGTTGATGCTCGAAAATGGATGTAGAAGATGGTCCATGATCGTCGAACAATGTCCCTCCCCTTAGAAAGAAAAAAAACCAAAGGTGCATGAAGAATGTCTTCCCATTCCTGAAAGCAGTATAAGGGAAGAAAGATAAAATTGTAAGAAGCCTCTGAAAATTGCTCATCTATCTCCATGTCGATGCCGAAATCTGCCACCATCAAATCAGGCATTCTAGGCCACACTGATGAAGATGACAATCCAGAACCTAGTAGAGATGTATGTAGAACAAGATCCAAAGACTCAACTATCTTCTCTGAAGACAAAGATGCCTCCTCCAAATGTTGCTCAAAAGTATCCACACTCATGTCAAACTGTGAGGAATGATCATGTGGAGATTGAACAAGAAGATCCAAAGGTTCCTCCACAACAACTAAAGAAGAATCAACTTCATCAAAGAGAAGATGAATGTCATGAATAGTGTCTCCCAAGTCTGAAATATGAGACTCCATAAACAAACCTCCAATGTTTGTCAAGTAGTCATCCCAAGTAGCTATATCTAGAAGATGATATGTATCCTGCTACACTGAATTACAAGTAGCCATGAATGTAGCACAAGTATCCTCAGAAGCAACAATAGATAGAGGAGAAGGAATTCAAGGCTCAATAACTGGATCTGATGTGAAAATACCAAGATTCAAATAGCCAAAATTCTCCTCAAAATCAAATGTTACACAAGGAGTGTGATCAACAACCAAAGGATTAGAACCATCATCAGGTGCAAAGTCTGAAAAGGTATACAACTAAGATTCATGATCAACTATCCCAGTAGAAATTATCTCTCTGCTCTCCAAGTCTCTGATGATAACTGAATCAGGTGTGAATTCCACAGTCTTCCCTGCTCCACCATGAGTGATCTGATAGATGGAAAGAAGATTGTTTTTCAAGTGAGGTACACATAAAACATCATTGAAAGTTCCATCCCCAATATCAAAATATCCTTTCCCAATTACATCTATGTATGTATTTTTTCCCATAAGAATAGGTGGCATAACATAAGGATCAAAAGAAGAGATCAAGGACTGTGTAGAAGCCATGTGATGAGAAGCTCCAGAATCTAGGAGCCATCTTCTTGATCCAAGACCTGTAGAAGCACAAACAACTTTACCTTTTGATTTACCTACCGCTGTAGTATGGCCCTTTTCCTTATCAGATTCTGTTTGTTTTGAATTTATTAAATTAGAAGAAGAAGTTGAATCAACCATTCGAGAAGGCAAACTGATGTTGTTCTTTTCAAGAAGATGTTTCAGTTCATCTAATTCCTTCTTGTAACAAGAATGTTCTTCATGTCCACTCCTCTTGCAATATGCACAAGTGGACTTCTCCTTCTTAGATGAATCCTCTTTTTTTGAGTCTACTTTAGAAGTAGATGAAGATTTATCTGAATCTTTCTTTCTATCTCCTTGGTTCTGTTGTTTCTTATTTTTCTTATTAGTGCCCTTTTTTGCAGTCAAGGCTTGAGACTTGGACGATTTAGATTTAATAATGCCCATTTGAATCAATTTATCTTGCTCCTTTGTGAGATCAACTGCGAACTCACCTAGAGAAGGCATAGTAAATCCTTTTCTTTAGGCTCTTTTCATTGCATGAAATGTAGAAACAAACACTGCATAATCAGGACCAAGTTTTGAAAGAATGCTTAAAATCAACTGTGAGTCATTATTTTTAACTCCACATTGTTCCAACTACAATCTTATGACATTCAATTTAGTAAAGAAATCCTGAATGGTGACAAAATTTCATGGGCTTAATCCTATGAGCTCATTCTCCAATGAATGTGCTCTCAAATCATCATGTTTACCAAAGAGAGTATTTAAAATATTCCACACTTAATTTGGTGATTTTGCAGACATAATATGAAAGCGTAAATCAGGAGATATAGCCATGCATAAGGTGCCAAAAGCT
Source organism: Sequoiadendron giganteum (assembly GCA_007115665.2). NCBI lineage: Eukaryota > Viridiplantae > Streptophyta > Pinopsida > Cupressales > Cupressaceae > Sequoiadendron > Sequoiadendron giganteum. The sequence goes on from CM021102.1 coordinate 557,207,079, forward strand.
TCATCACACTTGTTGAACCATTTAGGCTTATCTTCATCTTCTATAGGTTCCTTATCAATACCCATTGTTATTCTATACAATTTTAACTTTCTTAAGTGAATTTCCATTTCATTTTTCCACTCAAAATAATTGTATGGTGTGAGTAGAGGAACCGATTATCCATTTTAGATTGTTGTTGTAGTGTGAGAGAAAAAATGCAAGAACACAGAGAGAGACCCCCCCTTTTTCACTCAATAAAGAATCCCCCCCAACAAAAAATAATTGGCACTTTATAAATTAGTGCATTTACAATACTGGAAGGTGCAAAATGGAAAACTCCAACGGAGAGGGGTGCCCAATTTTCAAAAGTTATGATAAAATGTAAAAAAATGCCTATAAAAGACACTTGTGGGGAAAATATAGAATCTCAAAGGCTACTCTGGAGAAATTTTGGCACCTAGGGGCTTAAGATTTAGTCTCCCATAGGACCATAGGCAAAAATATTGCAAGAAGCTAAAAAAAACACTGACTGGATGGCTTAAGCTTTTGGAAGATCTTAATACATAACAAAAACCTTCTAAAATTAGTTGACCATGACAAGTAAAAACTATCAGATTTTTAATACAAAAGACTTTGATCAAATGAACCTATGAATAAACGCGTTGGTGAAAAGATGTTTAGTAGCGACCGGACAAGCTGGTGTATGCCGATATGAACTTGCAAATAATAAGATCATCGTACGGTGCGATGATCTTCACGAAGTCGATGACACAAAGATGTGAGGGTAAATGATACCCCTTGATTCAAAAATAAACCACCCACAAAGAGCATTTAATAAACCTATGATTACAATGACAATTTTATTGCAACCCCCTGCGATGATTTGATCTTGATTGGCTATTTGACAGTGGACAGGTCGATGAATGCACAGGCTTAAGTAGAAACCAACTACCAAATGCAGGTGATGAGACCGGTGACGTAGAAGATGGCCGATAATGTGCAGACCGCTCAAACCACTGATGAGGGTGTATGCAAGGGACATGGATGGAAGACAAGAAATGAAATCTAAGATCTTCCCATTGGTACCAGGTCTGATGACGGAGGAACGTGGCACCGACCAAGTTTTGACCGATGTTATATTAATATTCGACGATGAAAGATGAAATCAAATATGTGTTGGCAAAACACTTACAAACCAGGCTACGATTTAGATGGCATTGTACCCATTGATGAATGCTTGGAAGGGCCAGTGAGAGACAAGAATATGCCCATGGGTGGGAGTGGAAAAGGTCGATCGATGTGGAAATGATAGGCCGAACAAACAACAAAGGACGCTGATGGAATAAGCCTGTGATAAATGTCAAACTAAAAAAATTAAAATGGATTTAAGGCCAACGATTGCAAGAAAGGACTGTGATGCAGACCCGATCTGTCCCACAAGGACTGTCGATCTGTACTCTATGATGATTATCCAGATATTTTGCCACAAATTTGCAAAATATATGCCTGATTTACAATAAAATGTAAATTTGCCCCAAATTTATGATAAACAAATCGCAAAAATATTTTTTGTGAAAATAGGTGCAAGCTAACCACACGGAGGTCTACCAAAACACCGGTGACCTCACTTAGCTCTCAAGCTCACCAACAGGCAAAAAATTCTCAGCGGAAGGAAGGGCAGGAGGTCTGCTCTGATACCATGTTAGATTTTTTTAGAATTGGAGCAAAGCTTCAAATTATCCAGGAGCAACCTGCAACTCATCCTTCACAGCCGAGAAAATAATTATCACCAAAATATGTGGTAAGCTTTATTAAAAGATAAGATGATTGAATAATCATGTACATAGAAGCCTATTAAATAGGCAAGAATTGCGGTGAACAAACTCACCATCATAAAACAAGATGAGTCACGGGTGAAACTACCCGAGATAAATATTAACAAATATTAAATATATGTGTCCTGAGTTAAACTTAAGACAATGTGTAAAAGGTAAAAAATTATTTACACCAACACTCCTTTCATAATATATTCACACACATTGGAGTGTGTGATACAAATGATCACCTTGTTGCAACATATCAGATGTCGGAACTTTTTGAGTCCCTTTACTATTGTGAATGCTTGTCTTTCGACGAAGTTGTAGTTTGCCTCATATTCTTTCAGAGTCCGAGAGTGAAATTCTATTGGGTGTTCTCCCTTTCCTTCGTTGTCCTTCTAGGTTAGGACAGTAGCAATGCTTATCTTGCTACTAAAAACATACATCATGAATTCTTTGGGCAAGTCCGGATTTACCAACACAAGGGCTGAAGAAATAACGTATTTTACCTTATCAAAGGCTTCTTTTGCTTCCTTTGTCCACTTGAATAATTGGTCCTCTTTTAGCATCAGAGTGATTGGCCAAATTAATCCTGCAAAATCAGAGATGAATTTTCTTACGAAATTTACTTTTCCCAGGAAGGACTAAACTCCCTTTATGTTGAATGGAAGGGGAAGTTCTCTGATCGCCTTCACCCTTTCAGGATCGATAGCAATCTCATCTCTCGACACCACATGCCCTAGTAGTTTGTCTTGTGGAACACCAAAAACACATTTTTTGGGGTTCAAGGATACCCCAAACTCTTGGAACCTTTTGAAAACTATTTCCATATGATTGAAATGGTCATCTTTTGACTTGGAAAACACAATTAGGTCATCTAAATAGATGAGGATGATCTTATTGATTAGTTCACTGAAGGCGATGTCCATTGCCTGATGAAAGGTAGCTCCCACATTTGATAGGCCGAAGGGAATTTTGGCATATGCAAATGTTCCCCATTTGGTGGTGAACATAGTTTTATATTGATCTTCTTCTTTGACTCAGATCTAATTATAGCCCGAGAAGCCGTCCAGTAGAGAAAATATTTTCGAACCTGCCACGGTCTGCAGAATGGATTCCATGGAAGGCAACGGATAATGATATTTTAGTGATGCTTTTTTCAGGTCGCGAAAGTCAACATAGAGATGAATATCTCTATTCTTTTTTTCAAACTATCATGAGGTTAGAAACCCAAGTGTTTTGTTTGATTGGAAATATGATCCTTGACTGGATCAACTTTCCTAGCTCTTGTGCCATCAAGGCTTCAATCTTTGGATTGATAGGCCGTTGTTTTTGTCGGACAGGTTTAGCACCCTCCATGAGTTCAATGGTATGATGGATGATACCATGATCATATCCTCTGAGGTCTTCATAATACCATGCTATTACTCCTTTGTATTCTTCACAAAGGTGGATCAACCTATCTTTGTTTCTTTGTGGGACCTCTTTCCTGACTTTCAGTTTTCTTTCACTTTCGACCTCAAGGTTGACGTAGTCCGCTTGGTTTGCCACAAAATTTCTCCTATTATTTCTTGCATCATCATAGTCAAAAATATTTTCAAGTGTGACCAACCCTTTCGTAAGTTTTTTTGACCTCAATTGAATGATCAGTCCTTCGTATGCTTCTTTAATATTTGGCTGGAGTTGATCGACAAACTCACCTAACTACTGAATGAACAAGGAAATGTGTTCATCACTTTCGAACACTTTCCAACTTTAATCATTTTCTGGAATGGATGGTCAGATGATTACTTGTACTGAGTGTATATTTTCCATCAAGTCAAAAATAGGATCAAATTGAGATCCAATCGTTTCCATGCGATCCGCAGCTGAATTTTGCTCCCTTGACATCATGTGGATGTCGAAGGCTTCAAAATTTTCATTGAGCTCCCATACTTTGTGTCTATAAGATCACATGCGAACATTTTTCGCAGCAAAAGTGTTTCTAACTTGATTGATTATTAGTTCAAAATCTCCAAACACTTTTATTAATTTGATACCCATGCGCTCCACGAGGCTTAGTCCTTGCACAAGACCCTCATGTTTGGCCTCATTTTTTGAGAAATCAAACTAAAAGTGGAAAGATCTGAGAATTTTCTCATCATTTAGGGATGTTAGGCATATCCCAGCACCAACACCAAGTTTGCATCTTGCACCATCAAAGTGCGATATTCATAGCTCTGAGGTTTGAGCAGCTGTTGAATCCTTTGCTATCTTTGACAACTCTTGATCCTCATCATAGATGATGTAGGTGCACAATCATGTAGCATGATAGTTGTCAAAAGGGTTTGTATCTGCATTTTTTCTAAAAAATACTTCTTCAGAAGTGGCTTTGTATTCGGTCACCTCCTCTTCTATCTTCGGCTTGCTACCAACAACCTCTTCTTTTGTATAAGAGGTTTGAGTGGCTTTGATTTCTTATTTTTTGGGAGAAGCATGGGTAGCCTCATAGTTATTCATGGCTTCATCGGCCACATGCTCTAAATGCAGGGATTTTGATACAATTTTCACCTTATATCCGTACTTGGTTCATAGAATTAGGTGAGACCAATCCAAAGAAAGGTATCCACCTATCTTTGTCATAAATTCTTGTGATAGACAGAGGTCAAACATGGGGGGAACATCAATGATCATGGTATCTTTTGGCACTGTGATGCTAGGATAGGCAAACAAGGTCAAAGGGAGATCTTTAATGAGGCCTACAATTTCGACCTTGTTTCCATCTAGCTACATAACTCCCCTCTTTAGGGGTATGTAGCTAAGTCCTAAGGCTTCATCTATCTGCTTGGGAATGACTGTGGTACTGGCACAGGATTCAATCATGGAGGAGTTATGCAATAGTTTCTTCCCAACAATGAGAGTTAGGAAGAAGGGTCTAGGTTTTGGCTTCTCCTCTTTTCCCTTTGTCGGAACTTCTTATGCAATGTTCGTTAAGACTTTGGCTGGTCTTGATGCATCAATGGCTCTTTGAGAAGCTTGTTTTGTTGGTTGTTCAACTATATCTTTCTGCAGGGCTTCCTATAGTAATGATTTTTGTTCTAGAATAGCTAACATATCCCAAAGGGACACATTAGTGGAAGATTTCTTCAATTTTTCAACCACGTTGATGGGTGATGGATTTGGAGGCTTTTTTTCCTTTGCCTTGGTGGTAGTAATTTATTTTTGCATTTGAGGCTCTGGAGCAACTAGAGAAGGGCTAGGGAGTTGGTTCATAACACTTCTAGGTTGTGGAGTGACCAACTCACTTGTAAATATTCTCTTTGATTAGGTGTTGTAATTGGATTGCACCTTCACGGTCACCACTGTGGATGTTTCATAAGTGAACACTGCTTCATCCCCTTCCATCTAGGAAAGGAGGGCACGTTCATGAGCTATGTCACCTTCTTTCTCTAGGGACATTTCTTGCATTTGTGAGGTGAGAACCACATCTTCAAATGCAGAATAGGTTTATATATACCCTCTTGAACTCGTCGTTGCACCTTGCCTATGTTCTTCGATGATTTTTTGTTGTAAATTTCCATGAGGGAAATTTCAAGGCATACGAGTGTCGTCGCAAGGATAGCACCAAGCAGTGAAATCTTTGGTGACATTGTTCTGCCCGAAAGTTAGTTCCCTGCTCGTACTTGTCTGAGTAGTTCCCAACAAAGTTGGTACTAGTACTATTTGGTTATTTATTTGAGTCGACGGAGTTGTGCATGTGGCCTCTTGATATTGGTTTTGTTGGTAAGAGGGTTTGTTACCCTAATAACTTTGATAGGTTGGTCTCAAAGGAGCAGCATGATTGCGTTTGATAGTGGTTACTTCATTTGTCAAGTTCACAACATCTCCCTTATGTCTCTCATCTTGTCTTTCAGAGTGCCAAATGTAGAAGCAGAATTTGATTACATGCTTGGATATGTGTACATAGATGGTGGTAGCGGCATGGCTGTGCTAGTAGATGGAATCTCCTGATTAGAAGTTGATATTTCAAGGAAGATCGACATAATGGGTCGAGGTGGCAACTTCCCAGTGTGGATTAGATTATTCTCTGCTTTCACCACTATAATGTACGCATCTAGTAATGTGGCTCCTCTAAGTGACTGGATCATCATGGAAATTTTGATGTTGATGGAATTTAGGTAGAACATGAATGCTAACTCAAGCGGCGGTCGAATGGCATTCTGGATTCTCTGTCAGGTTGTATGAAATTGGGCATTGAAATCTGTCATGGCTTTGGATGAGGCCCACTTTATTGTCGACAGTTGGTGGTACAATGAAGATCTATCTCCTTATTAGAAAATCTCTCGTAAAATGGGTATCCGAGCTCATCCCAAGTGCCAATGGTATTGGCAGGTAGAGTGTGGTACCAATCTAGCACTCTTCCTTTGAATGAAGTTGCAAGCAATCTCAGTGCTATATTATGATTTGTTACTCCGTGCACCAAACACATGTCTACAATGTCTTGCAGATGTTTGGATGGTGTTCTTAAGCCATCTCTGGTAAATTTTGGAATAGATTTAAGAGCAGAGACCAGGATAGGGGCCATACAGTAGGTGCTATTGGGGCAACAAGAGGACTTCTGACATCCCAAGCCACATAGTTTTAGTTTGCGATCATCATTATGACTTACACACCCTTTTGATTTGGTTATGTTCTAGGTCTCATCGGTTGTGCCACGAAAATAAAAAAATGTTGATGTCCAAATTTGTCACGGTAATAGCCTCTTATGGGAAACTCAATTTTATGGGGGACCTATTGCACCAAATTAAGTGACCTTTATAATTTAAAGAAGTTGGCTTCTTCTATAACTAGGGTTTTGGAATGGGAAAAGCAAGCAAATATAAAATAAAATGATCTAACTAGGTGACGCACCGAGACTTAGATTTTAGGCACGATAAATCTATCTTGGGGATAAGACTTAAGGGCCTATTGGTGGTCTATTGTGTTCCAGAATGGAAAAACAAAGATAGAATCTTGAATGATTCACTTATATGACATAAAATAAAATTTGTACACATTTTCTAGAAAGAAGAGTTCAAGACATGATCTAAACCAACAATTTGTATTGATTTATAGAAGTTTGAAAATGATACATTTAGTACAACAATGGCACAGTAAAACTTATCAAATATCGAAGAAAATAGAAAGGTCAGACAATGGCATAGTCTGTGAGTTCTTTTACAATAATCTAATAAAGGAAATAAAGTTTTGGTTCTTCTATTAATTATTCCACCGAAAACAAAATTTGGAACTCTTGGAACTTCTGAAACCCCTTTGCTTCGAATTAAGAAGCAGCATATATAATGGAAACCTAACTTGATGAGCAAGCAACAAGAAATATTCTATGATCATGAGCAATGATGTTTTAGCAATGATTTTTCCCTGGTTGTTACAACATAAAAGATTCAGTCCATGAATGGGGATGTGGAAAGGCTAGATGCATCCCCTACGAATGATGGTAGTGGTCCCAACATACCAGCACTTAGACATGTGCAATTCACTCATGATGGAAGTTATAGAACGTGGAAGCTGGTGATAGTTGTCGCCTGCTTGGTTTTTCTTCGCAACGAAGCCTTTGAAAGATCATATGGCAAACGATCAGGACCTGATGCTAATCATTTCCCTTGAGTGATGAATAACTTGCACTATGAAGACACGTGGAGGTCTTTTGTATATTGCGCTGAATGGTGGGGTCCGCCAAGAAATGTACGTGAACTGATGCTATGTGGCAGGCATTCGGGACCTAAAAGGGAAGCAACACGAAGAGACTCAAAAGTTTTTGAATGGCTGGCACGTGGAAACCTATCACAAGTTTTTGAAAAGTAACAAGAGGAAAATCTTGCGAAGAGCACTCAACTGATAAGTGGTGGTACTGGCATAGGCTTGTGTGAAAGGGAGCCCAACCTTACCCTTTTCTCAAAAGATGGCGCGGCTGGTACTTAGGCAAAATAAACTCACCCAAAGGGAGCTTGGGAATTTTTATGTTCATAGATACAATTGAGAAAACCACCATCAGGGCATATGACGACCAAGAGTAGGTATCATAGGGAATCATTACATTACCCATTCAAGTGGGACCTATCATTGCAGAAACTACTTTCCAAGTGATACATCTTGACCTTCCATATAGTATCCTACTTGGTCCACCATGGATCCATGCCTTAAAAGTTGTGGCTTCAACCTACCATCAATGTGTCAAGTTTCCTTTCAAAGGTAGAGAAGTTACCATCTATGGATATTTTGATCCTTTTGCTACTGCAATAATCTTGAGGAAAGGTTCTATAAGATCCCCCAAGTACCGAAGAATAATGAAGGGCCTACATCCATACCTACCTCATTTGTTGATTTGCCATCTCTTGCATCTACCTTAGCAACAAATACATCCATTTTGCAGAACATCCCTGACTTCAAAGCAGTAATCCAAGATGATGGTTGTGGAAATTATAAGCTCCTAAAGGATACCTTTGTCTTAGTAGAATTACCTCTTTCTCCTCAAGCTCATGGGAAACCTACATCTAGCACCATCGAGCCTGAATTAATCAAGATGGAAGCTACTACCTTCACTAAATGGGGGGATCTAAATCAAGAATATGTCAACGAGGAGGATATCTCCAAACTCATCTATCAAGATGAGTGACCTATCCATATTCTTCCTATGAAGGATGATACTAAAGGCTTGCATCTCATGAAGGGAAACGGTTATAACAAGAATGAGAAACTGGGACAAAATGACAATAGCTTCCTAGAACCTATTGTTCCTGAGAAATGATTAAATAATCTTGGTTTAGGTTGTACTACTAGCAAGGTTACACTTATTGGCACAGGTAGTTTCATTAAACTGGTTAAGGATTCCTCTTGGTCACCTACACTACGTGACATAACCTTAGATGACTTCCCACTTGATATGGGTGACCTATTTGGGAATAACTCCCTATTAATGATATCCATTACATCCTTTGATCAAAGAAATCAACCCACTGAACTATTCTTGGTTTACCCACAACTTATTGACACAGACCAACAAGGACCACCGATTCTTGATTTATTCGAAAATGATGAAGCAATCTCAAAATTCATGGAACTCCATGATAATCTATCATGGGAAGATCACAAAGCAGGTTTCGACATAGAGCTAGACATAGTGGAATACTATGGAGAGACGATTGAATCCTTTAGTCGAAAAATTGATCAAGTACAACTAGAATGTAGATCCTTGAGTGAAAACCACTTTTTAGCACTCTCTGATCCTAAAATAGTAAAAAGAAAGGACGTATCTAAAGATGAAAACCTCTCTAAGGCACCCAAGGATGAAGGATTCAATTCTCCCCTTAGTGCAATGTATCCCAAAAATTCGACAGTGCTAGTAGGAAAGGCTACCCCAGTCAATATAGGAACAAAAGAAGCACCCTAGATCACTTTCTATGTCGAATCCTTGTTGGATGAAGAACATAGGAACCTAGCAGTATTCCTATAAGAACAGAGAGCTAACTTTGCATTGTCATACATAAATATTCCTTCCCTTTATCTTGAAGTAGTTGTGCATCATTTAGCAGTATATCTCAAAGCCAAGCCAGTCAAGAAGAAGTTAAGAAAGATGCACCGTCAGATAGCACTCTTGGTAAAAGTAGAGTTACAAAAACTTTTGGACATCAAGTTCATCTAACCAATAGATTATCTTGAGTGGGTTTCAAACCTAGTACCAATCTCAAAACCCACTGGGGGCATCAAAATATGCACCGATTTTAGAGACTTAAACAAAGCATTCCCAAAGGATGATTTTCCTCTTTCCAACATCAACCTCATTGTAGAATTAACAGTAGGGAATTAAATGCTATCACTCATGGATGGATTTTCAGGCTACAATCAAATCATAATCTCCGAGGATCAACATAAAACTGCATTCACTTGTCCATGGGGAACATATTGCTAGAATGTGATGACATTGGGTTAAATAATGTAGGAGAAACCTATCAAAAAGAAATGACCCTCATCTTCCATAACATGATCCACAAAACAGTTGAAGATTATGTGGATGATATTTTGGAAAAATCAAAGAAAATAAGTGAGCACATACCAGTCTTAGGACCCATCTTTGATAGGCTTGAAGAATACAAGGTATGATTGAATCCAAAAAAGTGTTTCTTCGGGGTTACATCAGGGAAACTTCTTGGATTCATTGCCTCATAAGGAGGGATAGAAATTGATCCATCAAAGGTAAAAGCAAACCTCGACATGGAACCACCACAAACACTAAAACAAATGAGAAGATTACAAGGAAGATTGTAGTTATCAAATAAGATCCATCCCTTTTCACATCTCCTCCATAAAGGGATAAATTACAAATGGGATGACAAGTGTGATAAAGCTTTCCAAAAAATCAAATATTATCTACTAACACCTCCAATGCTCATGCTGCCAATATAAACAAGCCATTGATTTTATATATCTTAGCAACATCAATAGCATTAGGAGCTCTTTTGGCACAACATGATGACAATGAAAAGGAAAGATCTATCTACTACATCGGCAGGACCTTGGTGGGCTATGAAATAAACTATTCACCTATTGAGAAAGCATGCCTATTAGTAGTTTTTACTTCACAGAAGTTCAAACATTACATGTTGTCACATCAAATCAAACTAATTGCAAAAATTAACCCATTAAAATACTTGTTATCTAAGGAAACTCTTATAGGGTGAATGGCCAAATGGGTAATGATCTTAACTAAATTTGACATAGAGTATGTGGAGCACAAGGAAATTAAAGGACAAGTGATCGCACACCAACTAGCAGAAGCACCCATCTATACAAAAATTCCTTTGGTATTTGAGTTTCTTGATGAATCGGTATTCCTTCTCAACCTCGTAGATCAATGGAAAATGTACTTTGATGGATCATTCACCCAACATGGATCTAGATCAGGCATTCTTTTCATCACCCCTCAAGGTGATTGCATTCCAAAGTCATACAGGCTATCATTTCCATGCTCTAACAACATTGTTGAGTACAAAGCCTGAATCATGGGCTTAAGGATAGTAGTTCAGTGGTAGATTCAAGAAATAAAAGTCTATGGACTCACATCTAGTCATTAACCAAGTCAATAACGACTATCAAACTAAAGATGACAAGCTCACCCCTTACAAGAATATGGTAGAAAATCTCAAAGATCTCTTTATAGACATAAACTTTGAGTAGATTCCTCGCATGAACAACAAAGCAATAGTCACCATGGCAACCATCGGGTCACTATTAGACATGTCGAACAATGTCCTCCAATGTGAGTTCTTGGTAGAACAACTTCTCGTGCCAACTTTCAAAAATCCCTAAATCTAAATTCGTGTGTGTCGTTGTTGTTCTTGGATCCCCTTGGTATCATGACATATTTACCTACCTAAGTAGAGAAACCCTCCCATCTGATAACACCTCGAACTTTAAAAAGACCTTTATCAAAAAGGCATCCTGATTTGTGATCCTAGGTAATACCCTTTATCATCGAAGCATCGAAGGAAAATTACTACAATTTCTTAACCAAGAGGAAGACTTAATTGATTTAACATAAGTACACAATGGCATATGTGGTTCCCATTCTAGTGGTATGACAGTAGCTAAGAAACTATTGAGGACTAGGTACTATTGGCCAACTATGGAGAAGGAACCTCATCAGTATGTGCAAAAGTGTGTCTAATTTCAGCAACATGGATATCTGATTCATGCACCAACTCAGGAATTACAACCCATAATCACACCTTGGCCTTTTTCACAATGGGGACTTGACTTCATTGGAAAAATAACCCCAACCTCATCTAACTACCACAAGTTTATCATAACCTCCACTGAGTACTTCACTAAGTGGGTAGAAACCATTACTGTGACCTACATAATGAGGAAGTAGATTGCTAAGTTTATCCTAAATTACCTAATCTGACGTTATGGTGTCCCACAAACCCTTATCTCAGACAATGGGACACCCTTTAAGAACTAGTATGTGAAAGAACTATGCCAAAAATTCAACATCCAACATCGATTCTCTACCCCGTACTAACCCCAAGGCTACAAACAAAACCATCCTAAAAATCTTGAAAAAAAAAATCAACGAAGCTAGCCATGTCTACCATTTGCAGCTAAATCCCTCTCTCTAGGCCTATCAAACTAGTATCTACACCAATAGGTGCAACCCCTTTATCCTTGTTCTATGGATCAAAATCTATCTTACCTATTGAGGTTGAGCTCCCATCACTATGAGTGTCACTATAGAATATGATGATTGATGAAGCATACCAAATATCTCGGCTAAATGAGCTAGAATTCCTAGACATGTGTCATCTTGTTTCCCTTAATCACTTGCAAGTATATCAAAACCGACTCAAACAAAGCTATAACAAGAGAATCAAATTTCGGTCCTTCTAGGTAGGGGATCGTGTCCTTAAATAGAATCAAAATAATCTACCAGATCAAGACAATAAAGGAAAATTTGAGCCTAATTGGTTGCGTCCCTTCATTGTCACCACAATCTAAGGATCTAGAACATATCAGTTATCAACACCTAAAGATGAACCCTTGCAGGAACCAACTAACAACTTGTATCTCAAAAAAAATTATGCCTAGTCTTGAAGGGTATAAACCATAAAATACAAAAAAATCAAAAAAATGATCAAAATCCAAAAAAAAAAGAAAATGGATTGAAAAGTAAAGAAAAAAAATTGTCCTCTAGTTAAAACCACCTCAATGGCACTTTGGGAAAGTACCTTGGTGAAAACCTGGCAAAAAAGTGTCTCATCTAAATAAAGCACCTCCATCTATTCTTTGGCTCTTTGACCCCATCATTCTTTATGTTTCCATTCATCCATCACTCATCTACATCCTTATCATAGATTGATGATTGAAAGTATCATATCTCTTTAGTACTACTTGGAATATTTCAGAGGTCAATTTGTCCTACCTATATACAAGTAGTTTAACCCATCACACTGGGAGAAATTCATTATGGATCATATTTGGGTCCTTGTATATCTTGAGGTCATTGGAAATCTTATTAAAAACATCAAAACATTCATAAAATCTTATCAAAAAATCCAAAATCATCCAAAATCTCTTACAGCTAAAAATCCAAAACATCCAAAAACATCAAAATCCCTAAAAAGGTCAAAACATTGAAAATCCAAAAAATCATACCCCTGTCAAACTACAGCATCGCTGAGCTTGAACATAGGTAAGGCAATAATTGATGTGCCCCTGAGACACCCTAGGTTATTCATTTAGGATTTCGTCATAATAAACTGACTTTCCATCATTTATTCATATCTTCATTCTACAAATGGGTCGACTCTATTAAACTACATGGTCTTTGCATGTACAACGTAGGAAAGGCTTATCTTTGATCAGCCCCCAAGACCCCTAGTATAGGTCTTCTAGTTTAGGTTCTTGGTTGGAACTCCTCAAAAAACCCTAAAACATCCAAATATCAAAAAATACTAAAAACATTGGAAAATCCTAGAGAAAAATCCTAAACATTGAAATATTTCGAAAAGCCCAAAACATTCATAAAACTTTCAAAATATAAAAAAAAAACCTCAAAACATCTTCAAAATACCAAAAATACTGAAATATTCTAGAAAACCCAAAACCATCCATCCCATCTCACTTTCACTTGTAATAAAATTTCATCCATAATAAATTGATTGTCGCCTTCACGCTTTGGTAATTCAAGTAGAAATCAAGTGTAGCAAGTCATAAAGTGAGAACCTAAGTGTCAAAATCTCAAGTCTAGATCATAGGTAAATACATCGGTGAAGTTTTTATCAATGGCTCGTCTTAGTATCATCTTCCTAAACATCAAACAACCTTATGATCAATATGTCCTAGGATGTATCCTTCCTACTATGGGCATCAGTATTAGTTATCACTTTAGCGAAATTAAACAAGGCAAGAGATATAGATAACACTAATTGTTTGTCTTTGATCTTTTCTTATGATTTATCTTAATGAACGATTCCTAGGACCTCTCGATGATGTCTATCAAAATGATTTAGAGTTAAAGGGATGGGGCATTGATCATGATATTTCATTTGTTGTGCTTGTGGGTATTCTTGTAATATAACCTTGGTGCATACTTGCTTGGTTGTGTGTAGGAAGGTCGTTTAGGGTATGTTGTTGACCATTGCATATGATTTAGCCCAATATATTCTAAGCTTCTAATTTACCTTCCAATGAGGTTTCTGTATGTCAAGGTGTGAACAAGAACTATCCTATCTATTTGTCAAATTCAAAGTCCATTACAGTAGATACAATGCCATACTAGTTATCAATACCTTGATGAATCGCATCTATGTGTTATATCAAACAATAAGGAATGATAGAAAATTCTAGTCCCAAAGTGTGAGCAACTCATCATCATGCATTCATCCTGCATCTTGCATTGTGTCATCACCATCTCAAATAAAGTCTTGATGGATCATAGACTTGTTGGATCTTCTAAAGCAATCATCAGAATCAATGGTTATTCATTGTTTATTATTCTATCATCTCTTCACACTAACCTAGTATCATAACAGTCAACAAAAAACATCACCAATGCATCCATCCCGCATCCTTAAATCCTCAACATACATAAATCTCATACTCATAGCATAAATCATCCATCCACATAGACATTGCATATCACATCATGCATTATGCATTATCATTTAAGTTATGAAGAATAATATAGATTTTTTATTCTAAGCATCGTAAATTATTGCATATCATAATAATTTGCATCCATACATCTATATTCATACATAATCATCATAAAACATACATGGGAAAATATACATAAACATTGCATCCACATCATTTACAAAAGGAAATGCATCCATAACATTTGCATATCATAACATATTGTAATGAAAAAGAGCATATCATAACATTACATACATCTCATATCATGATCATCGCATATCACATAGGCATAAATAAAATGCATCCATATCATCCAAAATGAAATAAAATGAACACATCATAGAATGAATCATCTGTATCTGTATCATATATATCAAAATATTTGTCATCATGCAAAATCTAGATCAGTGAATGAACATCGATTAAAAATATAATATCCATGAGGCTATCAAAAATGAGTCCATGAATGTATATCTATGATAAAGAATGGGACAAAATAAAAAAAGCGTTTGTACATCGAAAAGCTACCCTTGATGGTTGCTACCCTCTCCAGCCTGTCTCTCAAGTTGATCCTTTGCTCAAAGATTCGCATTGTTGCACTGTGAAAAAATTGGCTATCTCAGTGTTGCTAGTACATCTCGATGATAATGCATCCTATAATATGCCACCTCTATAATAGCCTCTCTATATAATTGTGTTGAAATAGTCCTACCATGTGTAACCACTATCATGGCCTCTATCTATTGGCATCAGGTGACCTCTTGGTCTCTCTCCATTTTCAATGCATGTACTCTCTGCAGTGTCTGATCTCTCTCAACTGTGACTGCAATCACCTATTGGAGGGCCTGATCCCACTCACTAGTCAATGTATGCACCTGTTGTTCTAGCTTCTAAATCAATGCATCACATGCATCTAGTGGTGGTGGCCCTACCTATGGATATACATTTGGTTTCACCTGTGGTTGTACATGAGGTTGTTGTCCAACTGGGGGTGCCCCTGGAACCTCTCCATGATGGTCATCTTGGCCTCCCTGTCCCCTCCCTCTGACTCCCCTGCCTCTCAGTCTCCCCTAGGAGGAGCACCTATTGGATTTTTCAATCATCATGGGGGGATGAACCATGTATCATATGTGGGCATGGTCTAATCTTTTTCCTGACCCTGATCATATGCCCAAGGCTAGGCCACCAACTATCTAAAGCTCTCAATGGCCTCTAGGGATGGAACGGTCAACCCCCATATTAGAACCTCTCTAGCTAATCTCACAAAAATGGCCTTGTATGCATCGTCAGGCCTATCCTATACATCACCAAATTGGCATGCTACCCTATCTAGAAGGTATCTCTCTATAATATGATGCTCTCAACCCTACATATATCAGGTATGTCTGACAAAATATAACTACTAAATGTCATCAAACCATGGTAGCATCTGAAGCC
This sequence comes from Sequoiadendron giganteum, assembly GCA_007115665.2. NCBI lineage: Eukaryota > Viridiplantae > Streptophyta > Pinopsida > Cupressales > Cupressaceae > Sequoiadendron > Sequoiadendron giganteum. The sequence continues at coordinate 557,222,987 of CM021102.1, forward strand.
ATGTGTGCCAGCAAAAAACTGTCATGTCATCTATCACTCGTCTCTAGTACAGGAGCCCAATTTGTGTTGTGTGCCTTAGAGTAATGGCACCCCTATATCGCCAGATCATCGGATCATCTGGCTTGACATCAACCATCTGAACAATTGGCTAAAGCATGACAATGTTCTCCCATGCCCAAATATGTAGCAGAGTGACCCCTGCACCAATGGCCCTACCATCACAACAAAAAAAATCATGTAAATCATGATACAAGGAGGCTAGCATCATTGGCCTCCATGTAAAAAGTGTCCTCCTATGTATCATTTGATGCCATGCTAAGCCCCATCATAGGCTGAATCTCCTACTACATCTATTTGGAGCCACCAACCCTAAAATAATGGCTACAATGATCAATCTAAATGTGGGCATGAGACCTCTGTAAGACTCAAGGTCAATCTGGGAGGTGACCAACACAATATCCTCCATCTCCATCACCTCGTGGTAGGCATCAAGTCTGATTTCAACATCATAGATCACACGATCGTCGTGAATAGGCAAGCACAAGATCCTCCACATGTCCTCTAAAGTAACTATTGCCTCACTTGTCGGAAGGTGGAAGGATGAGGTCTCACTATTCCATCTATCATATAGAGTTGTCATTATCGCCAGGTGTGTCCTGATCACTAGGGAATTTGCAAAATACCACAAACGAATCTCTCATAGGTGCTCTTGTTGCAACTCTGATAGATCATCTAATCTCTCCAATACATCAGGCATGTTCTCCCTCGACATCAATGGTGGGATAATCTCTTGCATCCATGAAATGCACAACGTCAGGAAAGTATCGAAATTTGAAGATATTTGAAATTTATGGCTCGGCAATCACAAAAGCATCGCTATATTCAAATTTCAAATAGCGATTCCTAATGCATTTAAAATTTCAAATCAAAAAATGTGTTTTCAGATAAGATGGCATCGTGATTTAGCTTTTGGTCTACCCTAACCCTAATTTCTAAATCAGAAAGTGTGTCGCCAAACAAGAATGTGTCACCATTTAAACAATGGAAACCCTAACTTTAAATCGAGAAAAGTGTTGCTATAATTGATTTGGGCATCGTTGATTGTAGTTTGGGCATCGCTATATAGTGACACTATCAAATTTTAAATTTTAAAGAATCATAAATGCATCGAAATATCAAATTTCAAATCAAGTTTTGAATCACATATTGGTAGTCCTACACCTGGAAGCCACAGGAACTCTCGAAATCAATCAGAGATGTGCCTAGGAAGCTCATGGTGTTCCATTTCATCAGAGGGCTAGTGATGCAGAGGAACCTTCACTTAGCACAACTTGACATAGTTGAAACAATTATCCATCACCAATAATGACAAAGATGCAACAAAATTTATTCACTTGGCAACTTTCATAAACCGATTTCATCTCAAACAATGATTAAGTTATTTCTAGATCACACTAGAAACATTGCCATGGCATCCCATAATTCAATGCACATAACTATCATTAATAAATTTCACAAAACAAATAATGAAAACAATTTCTTTAGTGAGATTCAAGATACCATAATTACAAACGTTTTCACCTATTTTAATGAAGATCCAACGGTGGAAAAGAAATTTATTGTATTTTTCCCAAAACTGCAAACCCTAGGCAAGGTTCAGACCTGCACTCACAAAAATGGTAATAACTTATTCAAAACTTAATTAAATTTTATGAGACTTGAAGAAAATTAAATTAGATTCACATTGCAAAAAAATCCAATTGGTTTCAGATCAAAATATTGACTATACAATCTGTACCATCACATTTTTTCAGACTGCAATTTCTGCACAATATTGTTAGAATAGGGTAGTCTCACCAAAATGATCATATCTCCCACAAAACTCAATAAAATTAAATGAGACAAAAAAAATTCTAAACTAGAAAAAAAAATATTTCCATCCATATATTATATTCATTGATATTAGGCCTTCCCAGGCTATACAATTCACAACTTTTGCCTGAATACAACATAGGAATCAGAAAATGCACACAAAAATTGGGGTTCCATTCATCAACCCTCAAAAACAATGTCCCCAATCCCCAATTCAAGTTTTGGAGGGTGTACTTATACATTTCCAACCAAAACCAACTATTTTCAACCACCTTTTAATTTGTTTGTTAACAAAACACCTAAATGACACTTTTTGACAAGTTGCTTGACAACGTTTTGAGTAACTTTTACAATTTTTGCAACTTTGTGCAAATGTGACAAATTGACACCAAAAGATAAAATAGGACTCAAAACATATTTTAAATGTTCCATTAGACCGTATTACAACACCAAATTTCCTAACTTAATCCAAGAACTCAAGCAAGCCTCATTGAGGCATGAAATCCAAGAGGTGCTCCTGCACCAGTCAGAGCTCAAAATTGCAAGAATCTCTTAAGTACGAATGCACAAATGAATTGAAAATTACCCTTCTTGACTTATTTAAGCTAGAAAATTGGGGTTTCTTGCCCTAATTTCACATTTAAACTGGGCTTTATCATCACCTTCAATTCTGCCAAACTAGACCTAATTTTGCATCATTTTTTGCGTTTTTGGCATAATTCTTACATCTTGGAGCCTTTCTGGACCCCCTCGGGTAGCTTTTCACTTTTATCGAGAAATCAACCAAAATTTAAATTTTCTACTTGATTTCTCGAGGGGGCAAGGAATCAGCTTTATTCTTCCATTGGGGCATCTAAAAATCAGAATTTTTCTATTTTTTGATCTGAGTAGCAGTTTCCATCTGAGGAGCATTATTCTTTGAACCAAAGCAACATGTACCTTGCTTCAAAGAGGGACAAAATGTAGACATTGAAAAATGTCCTAGTTGATACATACACTCAAAACAAGTTTATTAACATCATTTCCTCTAAAATCCATCCTCTTTTCACTTAATTGATTTAATTAGCCTAGCTAATTAATTAATTGCATATTTTTTATTTATTGGCCTAATGAAATTTAATCAAGTTAATTCATATATTTTTGCACTAACATTTCATGTAGTTAAATTAAATAAATCAAAATATTTAATTTAATCCCCTAAGTCATCTTTTCTAATTAAATAACCCTAAGTTATTTAATTAAATATCATTTCACCTTTCCCACATTTATTAAATCATCTAATTTAATAAATGTCACTTTAATTCTTCTAATCCCCTAAATTGTGTAAATTAAATCTTGATTAATTAGCAATTAAACTAACTTTCCTCTAATCAAAGAGAATGTTCCCATGGAATATTCCTTATCCCCTTTTTGCACAATTAAAACTTTGTTTTAATTTGTAAATTCCTTTTTCTTCACCCATGGGAATATTCTAAAAGAATATTCTTTTTCCTCCATCATTTGAAAAATAAATATTTACTTGGCTTCAAATGCAAGTTACCTTATAACTTGAGTTACAAGTTATCTTTCAACCTTTTGAACAAGTCACCTTTGACCTCTGTGTACAAGTCAAAAGTGTGTTTGTTAGAGGAAAATGTAAACCCTTGATTAAATCCCATCATACATTCTCATTCATTGATGAGAATCCATGATCCATGCCTCTCCTTCCATTGATTAAGTGTTTTTGATCTCAACCCTCCATTTCTGATTTTCTTTCCTATAAATTGGTCACTGTTTGGAGACAAATGGATCCATTTTTCAATTGCAAAATTATGTTGTCGAATTAACTTACATCCACACTTATATTTTGCTCAATTTTAGCTTGTTTTAGTTCATTTTAATTGTATAATAGCTTAGAACATCCATTAATGGTTTCCATGCATCCATCTTAGTTTATATATGAAGTAGGGTTTTTCATCTTTTAGCATAATCTTAGCTTAGATTAGTTTAGCAATAGCATAATTAGACCATTTGTAGCATAAAATCATGGTAACTTAGTTTGCATCATGTTCATTTTTACATAAACTAGGTTTTCATATATCAATCACAATGGTTTCATCGATTCTCTTCCATAGAATCGACTGAAACAGACTCACTAATTACAAGATTGGGAAAGAGCCGTCGTTTCACATCAACATGACACCAATTCCAAAACAGGATAAGTTTCAGATGGGCTAAATTAGGAATTTAACTATTTTTGTGTAGTTTGTATCTTTCATTTTCAATTAAATGCTTAACTTAGATTTCTATTTTGAATGATCTTGTTTGTAGATGTAGGTATGTTTGGTGAAGTTATGCTTCAATTCATCATGATTCAAGTGTAATCAATCCACCCTGACAATCCTTATCTCGCAAGTTCCAAATATTTAGGAAATCATCATATATGCTTAAATAAGATGTGGCTAGCCCCTTTACATTCATAAAAAACAATTACCCCACCCCCACGGGAGTATTTTTTTAGTTTTAAGGGTCTTCAATGGTATGGAAAGGTATAACATAAGATGTAATCATATACCGCTATTCTGCGATAGTCATAAAAGATGTGTTTGGGATGGAAATGATAGGTCTCTTGAGTATAGAAGTATACCGCTACCCCACAACAAGCAATGACTATGTAAAACAAAAACTATAGTATGACGATATGATATCAACTTAACTATCAAAGGTTAGCCCATTGTCACACAGTCAACAAATAATGACATTAAAATATCATGTGATATGGCAGTGTTAAGTTATGTAACCCGTTATCCCATGATCAACAATTTGTAAAGAAAAAGTAAGTGCATAGTATGGCAGTATGAAGCTATATAACCTTCCACCCCATGATAAACATATTTTAAAATTAAATTGGACTTGTGTTATGGCGGTATAAGGATGTATAACCTACCATCCCACAATGAACAAATTACAACACAAAATAAGTGTGTGGCATGGCGATATGAGAACTGTAGTCTCATAGTAAAAAAGTGATAACATAAATAAAGCATGTGGTATAGCGATATATCCACAATGAATCTATTACGTGAAATTGTCATCCCACAATGATTCAGAGAATTGATGGTGATACTACAGTATAGGTTGGAAAAATCATTTATGTTGACTATGTTAGTAATTATTTGATTATCATGAACCATTTGATCTTCTAAGATCAACAAAATATATTCAAAATCAAAATTGGTGGAGATTATGAAATATTTTGAACAAAGTATACATTAATGTTAAAATGACTAAATTCAGAAGAAATGATATATAGAATTCGAGTCAATTTTTTGCAATCATTTGTAAAAGGATCATCATGCTAGGAGCTAAGGAGTTCAAGGAAGAAAATCTATGCAACTACTATATCATCGGGTAAGTGTATGAACACTCTTTGTAAGAAATTCTAAAGCATTTAGCTGACTAGGATATGCAATTAAGGGTTTAGAAAATTCAAAAGGAAGTAAAAATTTTACACCTTGTAACCTAAGAAGAGTGAACTTGTGAGTAAGAAGGAAGAACCCAAGGTGAAGAAAAGGCCTTTGCTAAAATCCATACTAGAAATTTTACCCAATTCTATAGATAGACGATTTAAGGAAGTGTTTAGAGATATAGCTAACGAGTGTCAGGATGCAATCATTCCCATCTCTGGGTGGGATTTGTTTTGGTATTTTTATGATAAAAGAGATGGAAAAATTCTAGTGTCAAACCCTTGGACTCTAGACCTAGCCAAGTTGGTAGTCTCGAATGTCTTTGTTGATGGTGTTTTTATGCACTTCTCAACATAGGTAATGCGTAGGTGCATCACCTCTCTTGAAATACAATCTTCCACAATCCAATTGCAGAACCCTATCCCAAGGTCTCTCAGATGTCAGGTCTTGACAGTGCTTGGGATATATTAGTTTTTTGATGTGATTTTGTTGGAATCACAAGGTGGTCTTAAGTAAGATAAAGTTGTAGGAGAATCAAGTCAATAAATGGAGTTCTTCAAATAGGAAATTACTGCACTTTGCTACAAGTTCAGACAACAATCTCAGACTCCATGGTCTCGTCAAATTTGGCTTTACAATGTGCAATGAACCTTAGCATAGGTTGTTTCTAAAAAAAAAGGAAAAAAAAAGGGAAAGAGGCAAGGAAGAAGGAAGTTTCCTGGACTTGCAACTACCGATGAATAGTGATCATGGAGGTTCCTGATGTGGACAGTTTCCTAAAATATGATTTCACTTAACTAGAATTCTCACAGTATCATGAAATCTATGCTATCTTCTAAGAACTGCAAATATTCATCATGCACTCGCCATGTAAATGCGAACAAAGATAAAGTTTCAAGAGCAACTATGAAATTATAGTCCAAACTAACTTTACACAGTTACCTACCAGCAACAAATAACCAAAAGTATGGACAAGGAAAGCATACAAATAGCAGAAAACTCAATTTCCAAAGACAATATACTAAATCTCCTAGAGCCAAAGGATAGTAAAATAACTTAAAGGAAAACTTTAACTAATGGGAGAAGAATCATGAACATGTGGAGAAACCCAGAAATACACCAAGGAATGACTGTATTTTCTATTATAATTTTTGTAGCTTGCCTTTACAACAACTCAATTCTCTTAAAATGACAGGAGGAGAGCCCTATTTATAGTTTTCAAAAAACAAAATGAATGGCCAAGATTTGATTCTATACACTAGGGTTTCACCTACCCCCAAATATATTACATTTTTAAAGCAACATTTGTCTTTTCCCTATTTTGTCATCTAGTGGCAGCACTATAGAAATTTTTTCCTTTAGCTATTTTCTCTTTGTTGCAGCTATTCTTTTAGGAACTCCTCATCGATGATAGGGTTGCCCTCATGCTTCTTCAAGGCTACATACTCCACAAAGCTCAAAATCAACGGCTGGAACTTGTCCAACTCCATGATGTCAGACCGCAAATTATGGTAACTCCATTCTTGGGAGTTGTTGACGAGCTTCTTCCAGTCATCGTCATATTTGGCAGCATTATTTCTGAACAGCTCCGACTGGGCAAAGGCTCGAGCAACAAAACTTAGGAAATCTATAGTAGCCTCAACCGATATCCCATCTTCCATGCTATTTAGGAAGTGTAGCTTTATGCTCTCCGGATTAATTTCAACAGCGGGCAACTCGTACCTCATCATTAGCTTGAGGTACAGAGCGCAATCCTCCCTAGACTCCTTGGCCCATTCAATATCTGGGAGCACCCATTCTAGGATCTGCTCTAGCTTTCCTTTTCAATGATCAAAATCCCACTTCCATACATCCACTAGCCAGTGGTCATCATCCTTGAGGGCAAGGTCCTTCTCCCAAACCTCACTTGGCAACGCGAGTATAGCCTCTATCTTTGGGTAGGCGGCTTTGTACTTTTTCGGGAACTCCTGCAGATTCGCCTCGTACCCTCAAGAGTTCTTTACACCTCTAAGAATTTATTTGCCACTCAAAGAACCGAGTTGATGCATGTGTTTCCCATGTCTAAGACTTGTCGAAACCAAGCTTCTGTGGTCTTATCCAAATTCTTGGTTCTTTTTAACTTATTGATTTGTTCTTGGGACAACAACTACGGCGAGGCCGACAATGTGGTGGGCTACTCATCTGAGGATGACCACTGTTGAATCTAAGCCATCAGATCGGCCACCTATGCTTTAAGTTCTTCCTTTGAAACCTTATCCTGTTGGAAAAGGTGCACTACCATGGTGACCGACTCCTGGAGGTGGTTCACCTTATGTTCCCTTGTGGCTACTCCCAAGTTGATAATGGAGACGTTATAAGTCACTCCTTGTTCCCCAACCACCGGCATAGCTAATTGTACTGCCCTAGATCCGAAAGCATCCATGCTAACCTTCGATCTGATTTTTGGCCTTTTCTCCTTCTTAGTACTTATTTGTGCCCTAGCCAATATTGCCTCTATCCTCACTTTTGGATCCTTTAGGGCGGGAGTCCTTCGCCTAAGACGATTCCCTAGCCAATCGGGCACTTGGGGCTCCTCCTTGGGTGATTCCTATTGATCCTTGCTGTCCTCCACCCTAAGCACGATGGTTTTGTCATTAAGGGTCTCTTCTTCAACCATTGCATCTTCCTTTTCTTTGTCGGGATTTTGCATGATCGTTATGTGTTTGGTAGGAGACTTGGTGAGTGGTTGCTTGTCATAGCGATCTTCCCTTTCAACATCTTTCTCTTCTTCATCTTGATCATGCTCATGCTCCCCAGGCTTATCTTCTTGCTCATCCTCACGGGGGGATGCTTCCTCGTCATGCTCTAGGGTTTGATCATGCCTTTCATCTGGAGACCTACTGCCTTCAGTCCCTGGGACAACAACTTCTTCTTCAACCGGAAGTCGATCCTCAGCCTCCTTATCCTCAATTTCCTTGAGTTGCTTGCTCCATTCTGTGTTAAGCTCTAGATCATTTATTTCCCAAATTAATTATGCGTCTAACTCCTCGCTACCTTCACTAGAGGATTCATAGACCACCTCATTGATCTCTCAGTGCTCATAGAGGGGATGCTCATGATATTCAAACTCTTCATCCTTCGGCCCTATGGCCACCTCCTGTTCTTGTCGCTCGAGTTCATCTGATATCTGCATTGTCGCCTCCATTTTTGGTGGTTTAGTTGGGGGAGCAAGAGCTAGAGTGTTGGCCATAGCCTGGGCTATTGCATCTTGTACTATTGGGCTTGTAAGCATCCCTGAAAGCTCAGATGGCATGTTTTGCATGTATTTTATGAAGGATTCTGGGAGGCTGAAGGCAGGCGTCGTAGCAGTGGAAATGGAGGGAAGGGAAGGAGACATAGAGGAAGAAGAGATCGGCGAGGTAGTGGTAGAGGATGAATCCACTGGTATGACCTGCATGATTGGAGAGGTGGAAGCAAGGTGGATGGAGATGTCCACTACAGGCAGGGAGGAAGTGGAAATTGCAAGCAAAGCATGCGGGATGGTGGTAATAGTAGCAGCAACCATAACAGATGAAGACCTTGGCAGTTCAAACCCTTCCCCTCCACCACGAGGTGGACTCTTGGGTATTGCAGATGTCTCCACGCCTCCGGTTGTTTTTCTCTACTTCTTTGGTGGCTTGCCCTCTGATGCCTTTCAGGCATAAACCTTTGGTTTGGGCAGCTGCTCTTCGGCTTCCTTTCTCTTTTTGGTTTGGACTGATGGTGTGGTTTTGGATGTTTCCCTAGTTGTAGTAGTAGCCACCCCACCATCGGAGCCACTTGGTTCACTTTCTAGTCCCTTGAATGTTAAGGCGACTCCCTATTGCCTCAGTCGGGCCACCTGTTGGTCGATCCATGTCTTTGTTCAAACCATGATAGGCCTAGTGAGTATGTCAATGTCATCAACCTCTTGCTCATCCCAATCAATCATGGGCAGTGGCAAATTGGCAATGACACTATACCCTGGATCAATCACTGTGCTTTCATCTTCTTCAATTTGGTCTAGAACTGGACATAAGTTGACTCTTTGTACATAGAAAGCAATCATGCGCATATAGTGTCGCAGTCGCACTTCAAGATCATCTTTGCAATTGGCCCAGAAGTCCTCAACATTGTGAAGGTGGGCATACTCACGTCCCAGTGCCTTCCTGATATAACCATACGGGTAAATTTAGGGTCGAGATGTATATTGTCAGAAGTGGTATTCAGCCAACTCCCTTTCTGAGTATCCCACACATTGGGAGGTATGAATTTTGTATATTCCTTGACCAATCCCGATGGGGTAAGGTGTGCTCGCCAGATGCTTGTTGCTCAGGATATTATGAATGTGTCGCAGCTTCCAAGTCAGCTCCAATAGTATAATCTGGTCATTGGGGTACCGGGGCAACTTGTTTGGTCTTTCTGTGAACCCATGTGCGTGGATGTAAGTGAACTTTGGAAATTGTATATATAGGAATGCATAATTCTTGAGAAGAACTTTGGCACTGTGAGAGACTCTCCTCTCGAAATCATCTCCTAGAGACCGAATGACTTAGGCGATGAACGCATCATTCACACTAAAATAATCTTTCTTGAATTTTTGGTACTGCAGCTACGGTTATTTATCATAAGGCTTGAACTCTTCTCCTGACGCCTCACTGGGGACTACAATCAATCCATGGTAATGTCGTCGATTGGCGAGGGAGTACACCAAGTAGGATGTCATGTAGAACTTGGAGGTCTTTTTCACATTGGTAAACTACTCATGGAAGCAATCACTGATTATCTCCCCCTAATAAAAGGCAGTGTCGTCACCATAGAGAATTTGCTCCACAAAGTACAACATCCATTCCTGGAAGAAGGCCACCACAGGAAGACCCATTACTCGGCTTAGCAAGGTCACAAGGTTGTGGTAATATTTGAAGAAATCACTGTGAAAGAGCTCATGAGGGAGCTTGTTGGAACTACCCCGCTTATCCATCAACCAGTACTAATTGATTAGTTTCTTGCATTTCAAAGGGTCTTGTTCCCATAGTGCTTTGCATTCTTCAATGGTGGGGGTCTCCATGCTCTTGAAGGTAGGAATGTGGAAAGTTGTCGTTATACAAGGCGGGGACATATCTGCAAGGACATTCCCATCTTGGTCCACTATGGTTCTAGTTTGAGGTTGATATGCCTCTACGCATGCCATTACCAATTCCGGGGCCACCAAGGCCGGCGGGAAGTCTGCTACTTCTTATCAACCTTGCATTTTTCATTTTTGGATTCACCCTGACTCTCTATGTAAACTCATCAATATCAACTTGGCCAATATTGGTATCTGTGACATCTCTCCAAAGAGTGGTGATTTTGGATTGTAATGGTACCCCTTGAAACTAGTACTTCATCTGATCCTTATCCTCTTTGCCTCAGGGTGCCTTGGTTGTTCCTTTCCCCTTTTCCTTGGATGCACCAACAGCTTCCGCACCGGATTCCATAAATTCTGTACAAAAGACATGGATTAACAACATTACTATGGGAAAGCAGCCTCAGACAAATCCCTGCATATCAAGGTTAGATCCACAAGCTTCATTCATATTTGATAAACCTCTAACATTTGATTAAAACATCATTAGAAAGCAACGTAGGTAACCTGGGCTCCCAGGGCCGGGGTTCCCTTGGTAGAATGTCGTTTGGAAGATCAAATGAGGCATGGGACTCCCAAAGGCATTTTCCAATGTTGGATTTGCTCAATTAAGGGTTGGCATGAAAGAAGACCTAATTTTAGCAAGTGGTTCGAAATCCATTTTGGATTTGGAGGTCATTTGAGCCCTCATTTAGGCGTTCGGGTATCATCTGCAGGAAAGCTACCTGAAATGGTGTAGGGAAGGCGAAACTCCAGGCGTTGGATATCAGAGCTCGGACTGCTATCACTGAGAAGCAGTTATGGGTTAGCCATCTGGAATGGCGAAATGTAGGTGGCAATCCGGGAATGGAATTCCGGAGGGTAATCCCCGGAGACAAATTAGGAGATGGGAAAGCCTGGGGCGATCAAAGGGTCAGGAACCAGAGGCTGGAAGATCGGTCAAGTTTGGTCGTTTGGAACGGCGACAGTGGAACGGAATCCCAGATGCGGAATTCTAGAATCCAGAGTCCGAAAGATTTTGGTCATTGGCTCTTTGCTTAGATTTTACGCTCAGCAAAAAGTGGACCGGGGTCCGGGAGTTGGAAAGACGTCTCAGGACAGTCATTCAAAATGGTGAAAGTGACATGGATTTTCAGAGGCGGAATTCCAAAGGTCAGGGTCCGGACATATTTTGTGTGTTGGTTTATTCTAGCAATTAATCATGGAAATTGCAGAGTCGGGATTCGGGAGTCGAAAAGATGTCCCGAATCCATCGTTTGGGATGACGACACTGGAATAGAATCCCGAAGATGGAATTCCAGAGTCCAGAGTTCGGATTGAATTTGGACTTTGGTTTCTTCTTTGTGAATTTCAACGGACTTCAAGTGCCCAGGGTTCTGAGGTCCGGAAAGACGCTCAAGACAGGTCATTTGGGACGACGAAGTTAACTGGGAATTCCGGAGGCGGAATTTTGAGGGTTGGAGCTCAAGGTCAGTTTGTTCTTTTGATCGATTTTTTTGATTTTGCACAAGTTTTAGAACAAACTTTGGGAGCCCGAGGTCTGAGGGTCGGAAAGACGCTCAAGAAAGGTTGTTTGGAACGACAGGGACAAAACGGAAACCCGCGACGAAAAATCTGAAGGCCGGGACCCGGGGCGAGCTTGGCCACTTCTCAGTTTTTTGAGGTTTAAACTTTGTGTTTTCGGATAGCCACGGGGAAGTTCGGGCTCGAGGGATGCTAGCGAATGTTATGGAGAATGATAGCAGTGGGGTTAAGCTCCGGTTTCGAATTCTAATGTTTCTATGTGGTTTTCTTGGATTTCAACTAGTGGGTTTCGAGCCATGGGTATTATACTACCAATTTTTTGAATTTATTTCATCCTTGCTTAATTTTGACATTTAAATTCTTTAAAAAATGGAAATCAAGGGCGGCGGAAAACCTACCTTCAATTCCTGGAGAAGCTTGTTGTCGGATTTCGCGATAAACAGCAAAGCAAATTTTCGGGCGTGAAGGCGGAGGATGTTGGGCATTGCTTGGATTTCAAATAATTCTCCTTCGTGTGAAAATGACAGGCAAAGACGTGTTTAAATAGCCCTAAATTTTATTAATCTCACCCTTAATTGCACTGTAAGATGGCAGATGGGGTTGGTGAATTCAAACTTCATGGGCGGCAACGGGATGACCGAGGCCTGGTGGCCGGGAAAACATCCAGCCACAGCCGTTTGGAACGGCGAAGTTCAGGAGGAAACCCGGGAGGTCAAACCCGACAGGCCAGAAAGACGTTGAGGGTCAGCCGCCCGAAACAACCAATCCGGAACGGAAACCCGGAGGGGGAAAACTGGAAGGGGAAACCTGGAATGGGAAACCCAGAAGGGGAAACCCGAAAGGCTTAAGATCTAACATTTGTCAAAGGAGGCCAAGCTTGGTCAACTCAAAATGACTTTTGAGAATATGATGACCTTTTAGGATGCAAAAAGGGGGCACGTAAAACAAGGTGAAGAAAAAAGGGACCCGGCTTAGCAAAAGAGGGAAGAGAGGGTCCCCATTCTGAACGGGGCATGTGTGCAAAAGGCACAATAAATGGCGACTCTGTTGGGAGAATGCTCTCGGCGTTCTAAAAATAAATATTCATTTTGAACCCATGATCTCTGGTTTCGCACACCAAAGTTGACCTTCAAAGCAGAACTAAGAGCAGGTTAAGGAAGGCGGGATTGAATGATGTCGCGACATCACTGTGGAGGTGTGTGCGTGGTGAGTTCATTTACTTTCCTTAGAGGTAGCACGAGAAACCATTGATCGGGAGAAATAAGCTACATAGTTTGCCTAACCCCAAAAGTAACCTGGACATTGCTTCGCTGCTAGCCAGGCGTCCATAGCCCCAACGGAGTTATCATTGTGATCCCACGAACATAGCTCTACTTCCAGCTAGGTGTCCATAGTCCCGGTAGATATATTCATACACCCATATGGTTGTTATTTTCATTCATCGTTGGTTCCTCTTATTGGATATTTCTTTTGAGCACTTTTCTCTTTTCGTTATGTTCAACCATGTAAGCAATGAAGCTCACTATGGGCTTGGGAATCGTAGTGGTCACTGGAGAAAACTTTAGATTTTTCACTTATCTACCCTTCTCAGTAATCACCATACCACTCTTCTGGAAATTTTAAAATGTGTTTCTGTGTGTCCCATGATGAACACAGGGAATTCAAGCAGATAGCCATCCTTGGTTAGTTCAGAGTCCGAAAGTTGAAAACCGATGCTTAGGGATTTCAGAGGTTAGCAATAGGGAATGAAGGTTTATTTAAAGAACATCACAAGAGCGGGCAATAGGGTAAACCATTTATCGGGCCAAGCACGACCACCATAGCAGAATGAGAAGACTCTTCTGAGGTCAAGATAAAATAGCTAGAGCAATGAGAAAAAACAAAGGATGGAGGAGTAAACCTACCCTAACCTATGTATAGGTATTTACACAAACGGCTTGAGAAGAGCTCAAGTTTGGAAGTAATGCTTGAGGTGTTGCCCATTGACAGGCAATGTGACATCTTCACCAGTCAAATTTTTTAAGCGGAAAGCATTATCTCCAAGGATTTCTGCAATCTGAAAGGGGCAAAGCCAGAGCTTGTTGAATTTGTTATGTCCCCCTCTCCTTTCATGGGCCTTGTCCCAATAGAGGACCTGATCGGAAATGTTGAAGGCCTTAATTTTGGTGCGCCAGTCGAACCATCTTTTAACTATGCCTTAATGTTTGGAAAAGTTTTCTATGGCGCGGTCTCGTACTTCTTCAAGGTGTAGTAGCTTGGCAAGGCGAGCTTCTCTGCGGTCTCCTCCTTCATAAAAATCGTTGATGAATCAAAGGGTTGGGATCTTTAGATGAATGGGAAAAATGGGCTCCAATCCATAGACTAGGTGATATGGGGAATCCCTGAGGGCTTCCTTGTGATGGGTTCAATCTGCCTAGAGGGAAAAACGGAGCTGGGTATGCCAGTCCTTGGGATTCCTATCTAATAGTTTCTTGATCACAGTGATCAAGTTTTTGTTGGTTGACTCAGCAAGGCCATTTCCTTGAGGATAGTAGTTGGATGAAAATTTAAGGGCGATTCCATAGTCAAAGGCCCAAGTCATGAATTTTAATGAAGCAAACACAAGGCCGTTATCGCACACTAGAGCATAGGGGCAACCAAAGCGATTTAAAATAAAACTTTCCAGAAAATTGATTACTATTTCAGTTGTACATTGCCTACATGCTATTGCTTATGTCCACCTAGTACAGTAATCAGTAGCGGTTAGAATGTACCTATGTCTCATGGATCATGGAGGGCTTATCGGACCAATGAAGTTGAGACCCCACTGCACGAACGACCTTACCTCCAAAATAGGTCACAAGGGGACAGCAGCATTCCTCTCTCGGGAGGTGGCGGTCTGGCATACGTGGAAAGCGCGAACATGGTTATGGGCTTCTTTGAAAACTATAGGCCAATAGTACCTAGCCCTCAATACTTGAATTGCAATAGACAGGCCAGAACTGTGGCCAGTTCCAAACCTATCGTGGAATTCCCGGAGGACCAGATCAGCCTCCTTCTTACCAATGCACCAGAGGTAGATGCCTTCATGGTTTCTTTTGTATAGAATTGTGCCCTGTAGCATGTAACTGCTACTCTTCAATCTAAGGGCTCTCCTTTGAACTCCCTGTAGATGGGATAGTCATCTATGATTCAACAGATAGTACACGATGTCATCATACCTTTCCTCCAGAGATACGTCCTCTAGTTGGTACTGCTGCACCATGAGTTTAGGCCCGACTGCAAGAACTACTTCTACCATTGTTCTGGAAAGCCCTGTCCTCTCACCAACTTCATCGACTGGATTTCCATATCATATTCTTGCAACAACATGATCCACTTTTTCATTCACTCACCTAGCTCATTCTACATGAGCAGTGTCTTCACCGCGGGATCAGGAACTATAGCGAACACCTTGTTGTGCAGGATATAATGCCTAAACTTATTAACTCCCTTAACAAGGGCATAAGCCTATTTTTCAACGTTATGATAGCATAGTTCAGCATCATTCAAGGGGGCATTCATAAAGGTGATAGGATATTCATTCCCATAGTCATTCTTTTGTGTCAAGATACTGGCACAAGAATGATCGGAAGCAAATGAATATACGTAGAAGGGTTTAAGGTAGTTAGGGTTGACCAGCATAGGGGCATCAGCAATTGCCTTCTTGATTTCCTCAAAAGCCTATTTTTATTCTAGGGTCCACTCAACCTTAATGTCTTGTTTTAACATACGTTGAGCGGTTTGATGATTTCCGCAAATCCTGTGATGAACTTGCAGACAAAGTTGATCTTCCCGAAAAATGATTTCAACTCCTTTTTGCTGTCAGGTAGCTAGATTTTCATGATGGATTGGATATGTTCGAGGTCAATAGAAATTCCCCACTCTTTCAAGACATGCCCAAGGAGCTTCCCCTCAGTGACGCCGAAGATGCACTTCTTTGGGTTAAGGGAAACCCTGAACTCGCAACATCTTTCAAATACCTTGCACAAGTCACCGACGTGACTACCCCGTTGCTTTGAAAACACTATTAAATCATCCATATAGATGATGATGCACTTGCCGATCAGGTCCTTGAAAGTAATTTCCATGGCGCATTAGAAGGTGGTGCCAACATTGATCAATCCGAATGACATCCGTCTGTATGCAAAAGTTCCCCATTTGGTGGTGAGTGTCGTCTTGTGTCGGTCTTCGTACTATACCATGACCTAATTGTACCCCGAATATCCATCCAGGAAGGACATCATTTGAGGGCCATTTACTATCTAGAAGACCTCGTCTAACAAGGGTACATGATAGTTGTCCTTTTTCGAGGCTCGGTTCAAATTGCAGAAGTCAACACACAATCTAATCTCCCCATTCTTCTTTCTAACAGGAACCAAATTCACCACCCATTTGGAGTGTCTAACCGGGAAGATGATCCTAGCTGACAATAACTTTTGTACTTCCTTATATATTATTGGTTCCAACAACACGTTGACTGGGCATTGCCGCTGCCGAAATGGCTTTGCATCTAGCCTGAGCGGGATGGTGTGGGTGATGATTGATGTATTGTACGTCTTGAGATCCTCGTAATTCTAGGTGATGACATCATGATACCTCTGCAATGCATGGATTATACCCTCTCTTTCCTCGGGAGCACACACCTTACTAATGAACATGTTCTTGGCATTCCCATCTATTCGTAGATTGTAAGTATCACATTGATCACTGATGGTATCCTTCTTAGCCTGCTGGCCCTGATCCCTGATCTGATCCAGATCAAATATCCTTTCTAATTGTACCATTCCCCTAGGAATTTTATTAGTCTTTAGGTTGATGACCCCTTCTATGTCCAAGTCTGCTTCTTGAGGTTCAACCTCGTCAATTATCTGGGTTGCAAACACATCCGAGCTGGTAATGAACTAGAGGATATGTTTGTCATTGTTGAATACCTATAAATTGGCTATGTTGTCAGGCACGGATGGGACGGAGGTGAGCTCCACTGTGAACCTTCTAAGGTCAAATAGGGATAGTGGTTGCAATGTACTTGCTACCTAAGCCAAGGCATTGGCAGTATGATTCTGAGCGCATAGGATTAATTGAATATTGAATGCATCCAACCCTTCTAGTAGATCCCATACATGGTGTCTGTAATTAGTGAGTCTTCTTTCATAGCATGAATAAAGTTTCCTGACTTGCTTTTCGACCAGCATTGAATCTTCATACACTTGGAGCATTTTCACACCCTTTCTTAGTGCCATTAAGAGGCCCAAGACCAAAGCTTCATATTCTGCTACATTTTTGGTACAATAAAACTAAAGCTTGTGAGAGGAAAAGTATGACTTACCTTTAGGATTGATCAAATTTGAAACCCGCCCCAACTCCATGCTTGGATTTAGATCTTACAAAGCGTAACGTCCAGAATCTAGGGGAATCCTGGGATGTAGGATTAATAGATCTGCTCCCTACCCTTGGTAGGGCTTTCATTTTAGTAACCATCTGGGGTGGTGCAAGGGTAAAACATGTTTGTTTGGCGGCTACTAAAACAACTTGCTCCTTTGGAGTAGTTGGCCCTTTGATGTGTTCAATCGCCGCCTAGCACAAATAACAGTCAAACTCCGAGTGAGCAACATTATGTACTCTGCACCAATTAGGGAGCAGGAGTTCTTGGAAGTTCATTCGTGCCTCCGGACTAAGTTGGTCTTGGACACATTTTTCCATGAAATCTTGGAAACCATCGAAAAATCTAGGACCATCATCCTCTCTTGACTCTTCATCGTCGGATTTTATCTACACTTCAGTGTTCTAAGCAGAATTGGCTAAATTAGCAGGGGAACAGCATAGTACAAGGAAAACCTCACTTATTCCTTAATCCTCAGGGCACTCCTGCTCGTTCCAATACGATACCGGGGAGTAATTCCCCAAATCTATTTTAGCATACAACACCTTGTTTGTGTTGTTGTACTCGATAATCATGAATCTCATCTGTGGCTCCTGATCAATCCGAATCTGATTCGGCATTCCCTTCCATGGTAGCCACATGTGTGAGTAATTAGTCATGGCGTATTCATTCAATGCCCTCATGAAATCCCTTTCGAGGATTATGCCATATGTATCCGGGATATCCACTACCTGAATGTCAATGGTTTGTTGTATCTGGGGATCAACAACAACCTGCATAGGTATTCTATTAATTACCCCCACTATGTTGATCTTTGTTTTGTCGAGTTGTGTCACATTTCGCCAGGAGGGAGTTAGCGTTATCCCAAGTGCCTTGTACACACTTAAGGGCATGACATTGGTTGAAGCTCCCGAATCTAGCAAGCAGTTGTGGAGGTTCTTCCCGAACACCCGGATGGTGGTCAGGAAGCGAGGAGTTTTGAATTTTCCCTAAAGAAAACCCCCAAAAATGTCCACCTAGGCAACTTGTCCCTTGTCTTTCTCGTCACCCTTGCCTTGGGTCGATACCTGATTAGTTACCCTGTCGACCTGCTTACTTCCTTGCAGACCCGCCAGTGGGTCAACCTTATTGTTGAATATCTACCTGACGACCAACTCATTTTTTTTATCATCAAATGAGAACCTCTTTTCTGAAGTTTCCTTAACCGACCCCTGTGATGACGTCCCATTTATCATTCTGAAAAAGGCGTTCCTGACTGCAAGTACCTTTAGAAGTTCGAATGCAGATACACTTAGCTTTACTTTCTTGAATTCCTCTACAACATAATCCCCCCTCCATTCAACTTCTTGATCATAAGAGACATTTTGGGAGGAGTTGATAGTGTGGCTCTGGCTGTTGTTTTGTTGTTTACTTCTACTGAGATACTCTGTGGGTATATGGGGAATACTCGGGTTATTACTTGCATTTGGATTGGCAAGGGTGCTAAAATTATTTGGTGGAGTGGAGGTCGTAAACGGGCCACTAGCATGGCCACCGTCCTATCTATTTATGAGGTTGTACGAGGTAGTCCATTAGTGGAATATCTTGATTTCGTCTTCCCTAGGCCCTACTTCATCATCCTTAGGACCATTATCTATTAAATCAAAAAGTTGAGCCAAAGGATTTTTGGAGCTTACCTCTTTCGTCCTATCGTAGTTGTTCAGATCGGCACCTTCTTGATCCGGTGTATTCAACTCCGCCCTTGGGAAAGGAGCCTAGTTCAGCACCAACACCAAGGAATCGTACGAGTCAGATGGGACAATTTCTCTGCACCCTGAACTGTCCACTGCATTCTGAACTTCAACTTGGAAAATCTCAGCAACGGTTTGGAATTTTGGAAAATCCAACTCGAAGTGGTGGCTTGTCTTGTGTATGTGACACCAACCGAATAGAGCAGCCTCGGCCAAGTAAACTCCGCTCGCAGCGTTCTCATTGTTATTGGGTTGATCAAGGGGCGTGGGAACACCACCATTGTTGGGTCATGTATTCCATGTCTGGTTTTTCCTTTGAAAGGGCCTTATGTCAAAGCTCTGGCCTGAATTCTGATTTATGTCATAATTTTGTCCAGACGATGTGCCAACGTCCCGAGTGTCCTAATTTTCACGATGATCTCAGTGATCCCGATTAAGGTTAGCCTGGATACTCTTTTGTGACACTTGCAACTGGTTGTTCTAATTTCTTAAGTGCGTCATTTCAGTGGACATCTTCTTGATCATCTCCGTGAGCTCATCAATTCTGTCCTTTTTAGTATTATTTGGTTGTGACGCAGCGCTCTAAAGGAACACGGGTTGTGCCACCGGCTGATTCTGATGAGCGGGTGGGAATTTTGCTGCCTGGAGATACACTGACACCTAGGACAGCTGAGGATGGGGATGTTGCTGCTGGGGCAGCAAGTAGTGGGGAATCAGATATGCCTAATTTATTGGTTGCCCAAGATGAGGAACCATTGGTAATGGTGGCAATGGATTCAGCAGGGGCGTCTGATGCTGCAAAGCTTGAGTAAGTCCCTGAATCTGTGCCAGATGCACGGTTTTCCCAAGAGATGGCAATGAACCAAAGATGTTCTTCCCTAGATCTATACTAGCAACAATGGCCTCAGCATATGCATCGACCATTCTGGCTAGAGGTGGTCGTATTCTCTTTACCAGGGCTGATGTGAGGTTATCCAATGCAGCATAGTAAATAGGTAGGACAGCGGCATCATTGGAAACGTATAGGGCCTGCAGCCGTGTGTACGCTCTATGGAAGCGATCATTAAACGAGATAATCAGTTCATTAATCTCCTTTCGAACCACCATGAAATGTCGGTATGAGTCCATAGGGCTGACCGGGGTTTTGAATGTTTGGAGAAAAGCATTCTTCAGAAGGTCCCATGTATTGATAGTTTCGGCTGGAAAATTGACATACCAATAAAATGCTTCCTCTCCAAGGGACTAGGGGAAGAGCCTACAAGCCACATCCTCATATATAATCTGCATAGTATTTAGAGTGATTTCAAAGATCCTTACATGTTCCTCGGTCATCCTTTGTAGATCGCGGGTGTTGAACTTCGTGCAGAAATTCTCGGGATTCTTTGCCATATCATGATAGAGGTTGAAGGCCAGAGGAGATAGTTTGTTGCCCAACCATGCCATTGGAGGGGGTGGTGGAGGTGGTTCTGCCAGATTGGCTCGTAACTGTAAAGGAGAAATGGCAACCGATAGGATAGCAGCAAGGATTATGACTGAGTTTGGCTGAAAGGAAACATTCAACCCAAATCGAGTGGTAGCCTGGGAGGCTGTTTCGAGCGGATGGATGGAAGATGGTGCTACCAACGATGAAGCAGAAGATGGAGGTGAATGAGAAGTGAGTTACTCTAGTGAATCTATGATGGACGGTTCCTTTCGTTTAGCTCTTTTAGCTCAGGTGGGAAGTGGTAATTCCTGAAATCCTCCCTTGCTTGGCGTAGATCTCAAGACGCAATGAAATCTCTCATGGGAGAATGATTCAATTCGATCTAGCTTTATCTCCAAAAGGCCCTCCTTCTAGCACCAGTTCTGTTGATGGTGTTTTTATGCACTTCTCAACACAGGTAATGCGTAGGTGCAT
Organism: Sequoiadendron giganteum; assembly: GCA_007115665.2. Classification (NCBI taxonomy): domain Eukaryota; kingdom Viridiplantae; phylum Streptophyta; class Pinopsida; order Cupressales; family Cupressaceae; genus Sequoiadendron; species Sequoiadendron giganteum. The sequence goes on from CM021102.1 coordinate 557,243,979, forward strand.
CACCTCTCTTGAAAGACAATCTTCCACAATCCAATTGCAGAACCCTATCCCAAGGTCTCTCGGATGTCAGGTCTTGATGGTGATTGGGATATATCAGTTGTTTGATGTGATTTTGTTGGAATCACAAGGCGATCTTACATGAGCTAAAGTTGTAGGAGAATCGGGTCAATAAATAGAGTTCTTCAAATAGGAAATTACTGCACTTTGTTGCAGGTTCAGACAGCAGTCTCAGACTCCATGGTCTTTTCAGATTTGGCTTTACAATGTGCAATGAACCTTAGCATAGGTTGTTTCTAAAAAAAATGGAAAAAAAGGGAAAGAGGCAAGGAAGAGGAAGTTTCCTGGACCTGCAACTACCGATGAATAGTGATCATGGAGGTTCCTATTGTGGACAGTTTCTGAAAATATGATTTCACTTAACCAGAATTCTCACAGTATCATGAAATCTATGCTATCTTCTAAGGACTACAAATATTCATCATTCACTCACCATGTAAATGCAAACAAAGATAAAGTTTGAAGAGCAGCTATGAAATTATAGTCCAAACTAACTTTACACAATTACCTACCATCACCAAATAACCAAAAGTATGGACAAGGAAAGCATACACACAATAGAAAACTCAATAACCAAAGACAATATACTAAATCTACTAGAGCCAAAGGAAAGTAAAATAACTTAAAGTAAAACTTTAACTAATGGGAGAAGAATCATGAAACATGTGGAGAAACCCAAAAATACACCAAGGAATGACTGTATTTTCTATTATAATTTCTATAGCATGCCTTTACAACAACTCAACTCTCTTAAAATGAGAGGAGGAGAGCCCTATTTATATTTTTCAAAAAAAAAAATGAATGGCCAAGATTCACTTTACATCAGGGTTTCACCTACCCCCAAATATATTACATTTTTAAAGCAACATTTGTCTTTTCCCTATTTTGTCATCTAGTGGCGGCACTATAGCAATTTCATCCTTTAGTTGTTTTCTCTTTGCTGCAACTATTCTTATAGGAACTCCTCATCGATGATAGGGATTCCCTCGCACTTCTTCAAGGCTACATACTCCACAAAGCTCAAAATCAAAAGATGGAACTTGTCCAACTCCATGATGTCAGACCGCAAAATCTGGTGACTCCATTCTTGGGAGTTGTTGAGGAGCTTTTTCCAGTCGTCGTCATATTTGGCAACATTATTTCAGAACAACTCCGACTGGGTGAAGGCTCAAGCAACAAAACTTAGGAAATTTGTGGTAACCTCGGTCGATATCCCATCTTCCATGCTCTTTAGGAAGTGTATCTTTATGCTCTCCAGATTAATTTCAATAGCAGGCAGCTGATACCCCATCATTAGCTTGAGGTAACGAGCGCAATCCTCCCTGAACTCCTTGGCCCATTCAATATTTAGGAGCACCTGTTCCAGGATCTACTCTAGCTTTCCTTTTCGATGATCAAAATCCTGCTTCCATACATCCACTAGCCAGTGGTCAACATACTTGAGGGCAAGGTCCTTCTCCCAAACCTCACTTGGCAATGCGAGTATAGCCTCTATCTTTGGGTAGGCGGCTTTGTACTTTTTCGAGAACTCCTCGCAGATTCTCCTCGTACCCTCAAGAGTTCTCTGCACCTCTAAGAATTTATTTGTGGCTCAGATAGCTAAGTTGATGCTCACGTTTCCCATTTCTAAGACCTACTGAAACCAAGCTTCTATGGTCTTATCCAAATTCCTAGTTCTTTTTAGCTTATTGATTTGTTCCTGGGACAACAACTACAGCAGGGCTAACGATGTGGTGGGCTGCTCATCTGAGGATGACCATTGTTGAATGTAAGCCATCAGATCGGCCACCTGTGCTTTAATTTCTTCCTTTGAAACCTTATCCTATTGGATAAGGTGCATTACCATGGCGACCGACACCTAGAGGTGGTCGACCTTTTGTTCCCTTGTGGCTACTCCCAAGTCAATAATGGAGACATTATAAATCACTCCTTATTCCCCAACCATCGGCGTAGCTAATTGCACTGCCCTAGATCTAAAAGCATCCATGGTAACCTTCGATCTGATTTTTGGCCTTTTCTCCTTCTTAGTACTTATCTGTGCCCTGGCCAATATTGCCTCTAGCCTCGCTTTTGGATCCTTTAGGGCAGAAGTCTTTCGCCTAAGCTGATTCCCTAGCCATTCGGCCACTTGGGGCTCCTCCTTGGGTGATTCTTGTTGATCCCCACTACCCTCTTCCCTAAGCATGATGGCTTTGTCATGAAGGGTCTCTTCTTCAACCCTTCAATCTTCCTTTTCTTCGTCGGGATTTTTCATCATTGTTATGTGTTTGGTGCGAGACTTGGTGAGTGGTTGCTTTTCGGACTGATCTTCCCTTCCACAATCTTTATCTTCTTCATCTTGATCATGCTCATGCTTCCCAGGCTAATCTTCTTGCTCATCCTCACAGGGGGATTCTTCCTCTTCATGCTCTAGGGTTTGATCATGCCTTTCATCTGGAGACCTACTGCCTTCAGTCCCTAGGACAACAACTTCTTCTTCAACTTCAAGTCAATCCTCAACCTCCTTATCCTCAATTTCCTTGAGTTGCTTGCTCCATTTTGCATAAAGCTCTGGATCATTTATTTCCTCAATTAATTATGTGTCTAACTGCTCGATGGCTTCACTGGAGGATTCATAGACCACCTCATCAATCTCCCAGTGCTCATAGAGGGGATGCTTATGATATTCAAACTCTTCATCCTCCGGCCCTATGGCCGCCTCCTGTTCTTGTCGCTTGATTTCATCTGAGATCTGCATTGTTGCCTCCATTCTTGGTGGTTCGGTGGGGGGAGGAAGAGTTGGAGCATTGGCCATAGCTTGGGCTATTGCAACTTGTACTAGTGGGCTCGTAAGCATCCATGAAAGCTCGAATGGCACATTTTGCATGTATTTTATGAAGGATTCTGGGAGGCTGAGGGTAGGCATTGTAGCAATGGAAATGGAGGGAAGGGAAGGAGACATAGAGGAAGAATAGATTAGTGAGGTAGTGGTAGAGGAAGAATCCAACAATATGATCTGCATGATTTGAGAGGTGGAAGCCAGGTGGACGAATATGTCCACTGCAGGCGGGGAGGAAGTGAAAACTGCAAGCGAAGCATGCGGGATGGTGGTAATAGTAGCAGCAACCATGGCAGAAGGAGACCTTAGTGGGTCAGACCCTTCCCCTCTGCCATGAGGCAGACTCTTGGGTATCTCAAACATCTCCAAGGCTCTGGTTGTTTTTCTCCGCTTCTTTGGTGGCTCGCCCTCTGATGCCTTTCGAACATAAACCTTTGGTTTGGGCAGTCGCTCACCAACTTCCTTTCTCTTTTTGGTTTTGAATGATGGTGGGGTTTTGGATGTTTCCCCAGTTGTAGTAGCAACCACCCCACCATCACAGCCACTTGATTCACTTTCTAGTCCCTTGAACATTAAGGCGACTCCCTGTTGCCTTAGTCGGGCCACCTGTTGGTCGATCCATGTCTTCGTTCAGACCACAATGGGCCTAGTGAGTATATCAAGGTCATCAACCTCTTGCTCATCCCAATCAATCATGGGCAGCGGAAAATTGGCAATGACACTATACCCTGGATCAATCACCGTGCTTTCATCTTCTTTAATTTGGTCTGGAACTGGACATAAGTTGACTCTTCATACATAGAAATCAATCATACGCATATAGTGTCGCAATCGCACTTCAAGATCATCTTTGCAATTAGCCTAGAAGTCCTCAACATTGTGAAGGTGGGCATACTCACATCCTAGTGCCTTCCTGATATGACCATACGGGTCAATTCGGGGCCGAGTTGTATATTGTCAGAAGTGGTATTCAGCCAACTCCCTTTCTGAGTATCCTGCACATTGGGAGGTATGAATTTTGTGCATTCCTTGGCCGAGCCCGATGGGGTAAAGTGTGCCCATCAGATGCTTGTTGCTCAGGATATTATGAATGTGTCACAACTTCTAAGTGAGCTCCAATAGTATAATCCGATCATTGGGGTACCGAGGCAGCTTGTTTGGTCTTTCTGTGAACCCTGTGCACAGATGTAAGTGAACTTTGGAAATTGTATATATAGGAATACATAATTCATGAGAAGCGCTCTAGCACTATGAGAGACTCTCCTCTCAAAATTGCCTCCTAGAGACTGAATGACATAGGCAATGAATGCATCGTTCACCCTATAATAATCCTTCTTGAAGTTTCGGTACTGCAGTTGTGGGTATTTATCATAAGGCTTGAGCTCTGCTCCTAGCGCCTCACTAGGGACTACAGTCAATTCATGGTAATGCAGCTGATTGATGAGAGAGTACACCAAGTAGGATGTCATATAGAACTTGGAGGTCTTTTCACATTGGTAAATTGCTCGTGGAAGCAATCACTAATTATCTCCCCCCAATAAAAGGCAGTGTCGTCACCGCGGAGAATTTGCTCCACAAAGTACAACATCCATTCCTAGAAGAAGATCGTCACAGGAATACCCATTACTCGGCTTTGCAAGGTCACAAGGTCATGGTAATCTTTGAAGAAATCACTGTGAAAGAGCTCATGAGGGATCTTGTCAGCACTACCTCGCTTATCCTTCAACCAGTACTGATTGATTAGTTTCTTGCATTTCAAAGGGTCATGTTCCCATAGTGCTTTGCATTCTTCAATGGTGGGGGTCTCCATGCTCTTGAAGGTAGGAATGTGGAAATTTTCTGTTGTACCAAGCGGGACATATCTGCAAGGACATTCCCATCTCAGTCCACTATGGTTCTAGTTTGAGTTTGATATGCCTCTATGCATGCCATTATCAGTTTCGGGGCCACCAAGGCCGACGGGAAGCTTGCAGCTTTGGCAAGTCCGCTGCTTATTATCAACCTTGCATTTTTCATTTTTGGATTCACCCTAACTCTCTGTGTAAACTCATCAATATCGACCTGGCCGATATTGGTATCTATGACATCTCTCCAAAGAGTGGTGATTCTCGATTGTAATGGCAGCCCTTGAAACTGGTGCTTCATCTGATCCTTATCCTCTTTGCCTTGGGCTGCCTTGGTTGTTCCTTTCCCCTTTTCCTTAGAGGCACCAAAAGCTTATGTGCCGGATTCCATAAATTCTACACAAAAGACATGGATTAACAACATTACTATGGGAAAGCGGCCTCAGACAAATCCCTGCATATCAAGGTTAGATCCACAAACTTCATTCATATTTGATAAATGTCTAACATTTGATAAAAACATCATTAGAAAGCAAGGCAGGTAACCCAGGCTCCCAGGGTCAGGATTCCCTTGGCAGAATGTCGTTTGGAAGGGAAAATGAGTCATGGGACTCCCAAAGGCATTTCCCAACGTGGGATTTTCTCAATTGAGGGTTGGCATGAAAGAAGACCTAATTTTAGCAAGTGGGTCGAAGTCCATTTTTGATTTGGAGGTCATTTGAGCCCTCATTTAGGCGTTCGGGTATCATTTGCAGGAATGTTGCCTAAAACGACATAGGGAAGGCGGAACTCCGAGTGCCAAATACCGAAGCTCGGACTGTCGTCACCGGGAAGCAATTATGGGTTAGCCGTCTGGAACAGTGAAACGTAGGTGGCAATCCAGGAATGGAATTCCAGAGGGTAATCTCTGGAGACAAATCAAGAGACGGGAAAGCTTGGGGCGATCAAAGGGTTGGGACCCAGAGGCCGGAAGGTCGGTCAGGTTTGGTCATTTGGAACGGCGACAGCGGAACGGAATCCCGAATGCAAAATTCTGGAATCCAGAGTTCGAAAGATTTTGGTCGTTGGCTCTCAACTTAGATTTTACACTCAGCAAAAAGTGGACAAGGGTTCGGGAGTCGAAAAGACATCCCGAGACAGTCGTAAAAAACGACGAAAGCAACATGGAATCTCGGAGGCGGAATTCCAAAGGTCGGGGTCTAGACATATTTTGTGTGCTGGTTTATTCTAGCAATTTGGCATGGAAATTGCAGAGTCGAGGTCCAGGAGTTAGAAAGACATCTTGAATCCGCCGTTTGGGACGGCGACACCGGAACGGAATCCCGGAGACAAAATTTTGAAGTCCAAAGTCCGGATTGAGTTTGGACTTCGGGTTCTTCTTTGTGAATTTCAACGCACTTTAGGCGCCCGGGGTTCTGAGGTCCGGAAAGACGCTCAAGATAGGCCATTTGGAACAGTGAAGTTAACTGGGAATTCTGGAGGCGGAATTCTAAGGGTTCGAGCCCGAGGTCAGTTTGTTCTTTTGATCGATTTTTTTGATTTTGCGCAAGTTTTAGAATGGAATTTGTGAGCCCAGCATCTGAGGTTCGGAAAGACGATCAAGAAAGGTTGTTTGGAATGGTAGGGACACAATGGAAACCCACGACGGGAAATCCGGAGGTTAGGACCCGGGGCGAGCTTGGCCACTTGTCAAATTTTTAAGGTTTAAACTTTTTATTTTTGGATGGCCCTAGGGAAGTTCGGGCCCGAGGGATGCCAACGACTGTTCTGGAGAACGACAGTGGTGGGGTTAAGCTTTGGTCTCAAATTCTGATGTTTGTATGTGGTTTTCTTGGATTTCAACTGGTGGGTTTCGAGTCATGGGTACTATACTACCATTTTTTCGAATTCATTTCATCCTTGCTTAATTTTGAAATTTAAATTCTTTAAAAAATGGAAAGCAAGGGCGGCGGCAAACCTACCTTCAATTCCCGGAGAAGCTTGATGTCGGATTTCGCGACAAACAACAAAGCAAATTTTTGGGCGTCAAGGCAGAGGATATTGGGCATCGCTTGGCTTTCAAATAATTCTCTGTCATGTGAAAATGGCAGGCAAAGACGTGTTTAAATAGCCCTAAACATAATTAATGTCACCCTTAATTGCACCGTACGATGGCAGATGGGGTTGGTGAATTCAAACTTCGTGGGCGGCGGCGGGATGACCGGGGCCCAGTGGTCGGGAAGGCATCCAGCCACGATTGTTCGAAACAGCGAAGTTCAGGAGGAAACCCAGGAGATCAGACCCGGTAGGCTGGAAAGACGTCAAGGGACGGCCGCCCGAAACAACCAATCTAGAATGGAAACCTGAAGGGGGAAAACCGGAAGGGGAAACCCGGAAGGGTAAACCCGAAATGGGAAACCCGAAAGGGGAAACCCGAAAGGCTTAAGATCTAACATTTTTCAAAGGAGGCCAAGATTGGTCAACTCAAAATGACTTTTGAGAATATTATGACCTTTTAGGATGCAAAAAGGGGGCATGCAAAACAAGGTGAAGTAAAAAGGGACCGAACTTAGCAAAAGAGGGAAGAGAGGGTCCCCGTTCCGAATGGGGCTTGTGTGCAAAAGGCACAACAGTCTTTATAGATGTTGAATTCATTAGATTATTGGTACAAAACTATCATTCAACCACCAAAACCATAAGGATGACAGATGGTTCACCATCAGTGGTATTAACCAAGTTTTCCATTATAGAGTGTCTCAACTTGAATAAACAATCCCTTGCTAAAATTGACTTGCAGAAAAGTGAGGAGTACAATAGGTTGAGGAAAACTTATAGGAGTTTTCTACTAAGGAAAATTGAAGAATAACTATCTCCTCTTCCTGCATTGAGCCATTTTTTGTAGAATATTTTCAAATATATTTTAAGAGAACCTATTTTTCCTTTTGTCAAATTGTTGGAATGGATGCTCAAGAGAAGATTCTAATTGACCTAATGATGATGGCCCTTGTTGAGTTCTTTGGGACCCTTTCTAGAGAGTGCGTGTTGGAGTGCATGACATATATCTTTCTTGTCAACTTGAGGGGAAATCTCCAAATAATTGTGCAGGTAAAAATTGTGCACCTTTTTATTTATTTCAAATTAATAATGTTGGCTCTAGATGACATTGACAATTTCTCTCTTGTTTTTTATGTTAACTTCTTTCATGTCACACAGGCTGCTAGGGAATATTTTAAAAAATTGGGTGTAGATTCATGGATCAAGTTGTTTAAACAATTCAAGTCTTATTGAAGGGCTATATTTCTTCTTGGGTACATATTTGAGCTCCAAGTGATTTGACTTTGGATTGTCACTTGTATCATTTTGTCACTGATATTCATTGATCTATTTGAGGAGGTAATTTTTAGTAGCTTGGGAACCTTGTACTTATATGAAAAACTATATTTTAAATGTCAGTGGCAATGAGGATCTCGACATTCACTTCAAATACATTCAAGAAACAACCAAAATTGGAGAAATCAAAATACAGTTTACCATTTTAGATCTAGAATTTTGATGAACAATTTTAGATATAATTGCAGAAAAACAATCATGGATACAAATGCCTCTATTGATATCATTTCTTCTTGTTTGGAAATTATGTATACAAATTCCTCTTAATATGGAGATTGAAATCTAAGCATAGGAGAATCCAACCCAGTTTCTTTATTGTTAGAGTGATCTAGAAAATAATCTTTTGGACAAATTTATAGCTTGCATTCTTTACTTGACTATTAAATTCTCTCTATATTTTTTTGCATGATGGTTAAACCACATGTAGAGAAATTTTATCAAAGCAACATGAAAATGAAAACACCTTGATGTTAACAAAGCTATTGATATTGATAGTGATCATAATGAAATGGAAAAGAATGTACAACATAGTCATAGTTTTTTTGAATTTGAGGTAATATAATAGTTGTTGCCAGTTATCTATCCCAATGTTTTGTCATTCTTCATGCTTAAAATTTTATTTTGGACAAAAATTTATAGCATTTGCATTATTTATGTTGCAAGTTAATTTTTCCCAATGTTTTGTCATTCTTCATGCTTAAAATGTTCTTTTGGACAAAATATTATAGCTTTTGCATTCTTTACTTGACTTATATTAATTTTTGCATGATGATTAAAGCACATGCAAAGAAATTATATGAAAATATTTTTTTTGTGTCAATACAACTCTTTGCGAAGCTACACAACTTCATGTCAATGTTGATAGTGATTATGTTGAACTCGACGAGAATGTGCATGATATTCATAGTAGTAGTGGTACTGAAATCGAGGTGAGCGCTATGCAACCACATGCAAGTACTATTCAAGCAAGTAATGAACCTTGGTTTATTATTTAAACAAGGGTAATCATTACCTATGTGATAGAATATGGTTAGAATAATAGTGAATTGTAATTAGCTAGTATACATAGATTATGGAAATAAGGGAGAACATATAACTTACGTATGGAAACCTTGTGTATCTAACATCCACTCTATATCAAATAGTGGGAAGTTATTTTTTTCTTAATATGTTAGGTGCATGGTTTTAGGTTTCATATCATCATTTTCTAGATTCTTATAAATATTTATCAAATATTTATCTATGTGTTATCGAATGTTTTATATCTCAATATAATGTGTATATTTTTTTTTTGCAAAAATCTATTGATAAACTCCAAGGGGATTTGTTTTGTTGGTCAATCTGATGTAGACTATTTTCTAGATATTATGTAGCCAAAATAAACATAGATAAAACTTCTTATGTTGAAGTATAATAATTTGTCAATATAACTTACTATCTTTTTGTTTCATATGTAAATTTATATGCAGTGTAACATAATCCGTGAAGAAACATCCTTTTTGTTGCATGTTTTGAAGCCTAATTTTTTAGAACATGTAGATCTTCAAACTAAGGAAATTTGTTAATATGATCATGAAGCAACTAACTTTTAAATTTTCTTAGACCTATTTTAAAAGAATCTTGCATGAAAAATCTGGAAAGAGTGAAAATTAACTATTTATACCATTGTTGATTGTAGAAATTATTGTTATTTTAGCTTTATTGATTTTATTTGTTTTGGAGGTTCTTGAGATTAATTTGGTCACTTTCCCCAATGTTTCTGATGCAATCTTGGCAAATGGAATTTTTAGTCACTATGATCATCCTTGTATTGCACAATTGTTCAAGAAAGCTAGTTTATATATGTGTGTGCTTTAGGTAGGTGATTCATTAAGATGCATTTAGCCTTTAACTTACATCTGATGTCAAGTATGAAACATTGTATATTTTAATTGTTGTAGAAATATTTAAATTTGCTACATATTTCCTTATGTCAAATGGTTTCTTAGGAAATATTTTGTTCATCATTAATATTATAAATTTTGGGTACAAAACTATACAGAGTTTCTCGATATTAAATGTGCCATTGTCAACACCCATGCTATTGAGCCAAAGGTTTGTGAAACATGATGTACTCTTGAAATTGAATAGAAACTACCAATTCCCTTACTAATTATAGTATTTCTCAGGTCCTTGTTGAGTTCTTTGGGACCCTTTCTAGAGAGTGGGTGTTGGAGTGCATGAAAGATATCCTTCTTGTAAACCTAAGGGGAAATATCCAAATAATTATCCAGGTAAAAATTTTGCACCTTTTATTTATTTCAAATTAATAGTGTTGGTTTTAGATGACATTGAAAGTTTCTCTCTTATTTTTTATGTTAACTTCTTTCATGTCACATAGCCTACCAAGGAATATTCTGAACAATTGGGTATAGGTTCATGAATGAAGTTGTTTGAATCGTTCAACTCTTATGAAGGGCTATATTTCTTCTTGGGTGTGTATTTGAGCTCCAGGTGATTTGACTTTATATTGTATTATTTTGTCATTGATATTCATTGATCTATTTGAGGAGGTAATTTTGTAGTAGCTTGGGAACCTTGTACTTATATGGTAAACTATATTTTCAATGTCATTGGCAGTGAGGATCCTAACATTCACTTCAAATACATTGAAGCAACAACCAAAACTAGACAAATCAAGGTGGAACGTGTAACTAGAGAGTCAAACTTCTATGATGCTAAAAAGACAAATAACTTTCTTATGGAACTAAGACTTCCAAATGCTATGATATAGGACCCTTAGGCTTCATTTTTCAAGTAGTTTTTTCATGTTTTGAAGCTATATAAGCAAAAATAAGAGAATTGTAACTCAGTTTTATCAATCACAACATTGAAAAAAATACTTTGTAACACATTTTTAAAAGAAAAGACATATTTAAGTCATGTATCTGCTATACAAACACCTTTTCTCAATCAAATTTCAATATTTTTCCTTCTTAATAGTTGTTTCATTATGTGCAAATGAATGATTGATTATGTTTTTTTGTGAACAAAAGAATTAAATAAAATACCAATTAACTAAATATACTACCAATTGATAGAAATTAGTGAATAAATATACTACTAATTGACATAAATCAGTGAATAAATATGACAAAATATATGACTAAATAAATAAATAAAAATATACTACCAAATTAATCAATCAAAACAACCAATAAATGACTAAAAATGGTTTAGTCATAAATTTCGTCACGTTATAAATGACCAAAAATAAACTACTAATGGTCATGTGACAAAAGTCAATGAATAAATATGGCTAAATATATGATTAAATAAACGACCAAATAAATGACCAAATTGATCAATCAAAATGACCAAATAAATGACTAAAAATGATTTAGTCGTAAATTTGGTCATGTTATAAATGACTGTCAATAAACTACCATTGGTCACGTGACCAAGCTTAGTCATTTATATGGAATTTTTAGTAGTTTTTTTAGTCATTTATTTATGTTTTTCTAGTAGTGAGATGGGAAGAATATTTATCATTGGTAGAATTTGCATACAATAATCCTTATCATTTCTCTATCAAAATGGATTTATTTGAAGCATTGTATGGAAGGAAGTTTCAAACTCCTATAAGTTGGTATAAGCTAGAAGATAGGATTAGCCTTGGACCACATATGCTATCAGAGATGGAGTAGCAAGTAAGTATGATAAAGAAAATATTAGTGGTAGCAAATGATAGACAAAAGAGTTATGCAAATTCTAAATGTGTTCTCAGACATTTCTTAGTGGGAGAAAAGGTTTTGCTTAGAGTTTAGCCTCACAAGAGTTCTATTAAGTTTGGAAAGTCATCCAAACTAGCCCCACATTATGTGCATCCCTTTGAGGTTATCAAAGAAGTTAGCTCAATCACTTATCAAATTGCTTTACCACTAGATCTTGCCAAGATGAATAGTCTTTCATGTGTTGTACCATAAAAAGTACATGTTATTGATTGGAATGATTTACAAGTATAGGAACTAGGAGTAGTAATGATTGAGCCTCTCAGAGTACTTGAAATTTGTATGCTTCACCTATTTAATAGAGAGGTGTTGCAATGCAAGGTCCAGTGGGACTAGTATGCAAAAGATTCTACCATTTGGGAAGACTATTTGGAGATTAAGAAGAAGTTTCCACATGTTTTGCAAGATTTTGAGAGTTCTTGAAAATAATATTTTTTGTTTATTTTTATGTTTGATACTTCAAATCATTGAGGACGATGATTCATAAGGGGCAGGATATGTTACACCCCATTGTGTATTTACCAGTTACTATTACTTTTATGAGTAAATATTTTTAATACATGATTATGTTTTAATGAATTCCAATGAACGAATGAGATGAATGAATATACATTATGATGTGATTTCTTTCTAAATTCTTTAATGATGTAAATTATATATGATGAATATGATTTGCATGTTATCGGCTAACTTTGTTCATGATGCACTAAGTTGGATGCAGGAAAGAATCGAGCCCTCCAGTGGGGAGAGAGAGAGTATCACCTAGGAGAAGAAGCTAGTAAGGAAACAAATATTGTACCTACTTGAGTTAATGCACACTCACAACCTAGGTTAGACAAGAGTTTTCAAGTTAGTTTGTGCTTTGATTTGGTAATTAAACGTTGGTGATTGGGTGATTGCCTTTGATTCTCTATGATTGTTTAGTTGGTTTGAGTCATAGTATTAAATCCTTGTATTGAAACATGAGATATAATTTGTGTATTTAAATATATATAGATAGATATGTATATATAATAAATGTATAAATATGTATATATATATATATATGATAACCCATATACATGAGTGTATGTACGCATGAGCATGTGTAGGTAGAAATACCTATGTATACCCATGCATAGAAACACTATACATATGCATATTCATATGGATACAAATATATATATATAGTAAAGATATTAAAATAATAATATGTATGTATACATTAATATATAAGTATATATGTACGTATTTAATTAAATAATATATACATATATATGTATATATTAATATATATATAAGTATATATAAGTATATATGTTAAAGTTTGTAACACCTCGCCAAAGAACCCTAGAGGACAACACATCTAACTACAAGTTATGGTACAATTTTTTTTAAGTGAAATAACATGAATTTCCAACTTATCTAAACATAAAATCTATGCTAAACTATGTCCTCCAAGGTTTTATGACTACATTACAGACATATCTATTAAACAAGAACGAAACATGCATCATGAATTAACTCACATTGAGAGTTCACCTTAAATAGAAAGCATTAAATGAAAGAACATATATATATTTCCACAGATACAACATCATTAAAGATCATATAATACAAACAAATGAGTATATATACAATTTCCCTTCCATAAGGGTACATCATTACATTGTTACAAGATTACAAAAAATATTCCCTTATAACAATAGGATGAATACATCAAATTACATTACATGGTACAATGAGATACAAGTAAATACATAACATAAGCAATTGTCTCTTGAAAAGGTGTAAGGTCTAGAATCCGCTACATAAGGTACATCATCCATGTAGATGAATAAAAATTGGGAAACCCAATGGAGTAAAAAGCACAATCCACTTGACCATGTGGAACCCTAAGGTCCACCCCTCGTGCTATGAAATAATGATAAGGTTCCACCACCAAAGTAGTCAAGAAGACAGTAGCATGACACAAAAGGACTAGCATTACTCCAACATAAAAAGTACCACAAAAATTCATAGAACAATGGCACCGCTTCTAGAGGTACACAAACAAAAAAGGGGAACTCAAGACAAGGGAATTCTAGGTCGCTCAGGGAGCAGTTTCATCGCATGGTCCTAACATGGGTTACCCTAACAGTCTCTCACTAGACATTGACCCCCGTCTATGGTTACCCTGACAGTCTCTCACTAGACTCCAGTTGTTGGATGTTGTGGTTGTGTTGTTGATATGTGGTTGTCATTGATGTCAACACTATTAGCATTCTAATCTACTTAAGGTTGTATATGTCGAGGAGATTGAGAAAATTGTTAAATATATAGTTTAGGAAGCCAATGGAGTTGAGAAGGTCAGAATGTTGGAAAGCTTTGTGTGTTGAAGATCTAAATATGTGCTTCAAAGGGTTTGTTGTTGAAACTTTCTAGTATGTTTTCTGAAAGTTTTAGAGGTGCGCATAAAGTTTTGTGGAAGTTATGAA
>CM021102.1:557258392-557324261 GCA_007115665.2 Sequoiadendron giganteum
AAACATGTGGAAACTTCTTCTTAATCTCCAAATAGTCTTCCCAAATGGTAGAATCTTTTGCATACTAGTCCCACTGGACCTTGCATTGCAACACCTCTCTATTAAATAGGTGAAGCATACAAATTTCAAGTACTCTGAGAGGCTCAATCATTACTACTCCTAGTTCCTATACTTGTAAATCATTCCAATCAATAACATGTACTTTTTATGGTACAACACATGAAAGACTATTCATCTTGGCAAGATCTAGTGGTAAAGCAATTTGATAAGTGATTGAGCTAACTTCTTTGATAACCTCAAAGGGATGCACATAATGTGGGGCTAGTTTGGATGACTTTCCAAACTTAATAGAACTCTTGTGAGGCTAAACTCTAAGCAAAACCTTTTCTCCCACTAAGAAATGTCTGAGAACACATTTAGAATTTGCATAACTCTTTTGTCTATCATTTGCTACCACTAATATTTTCTTTATCATACTTACTTGCTACTCCATCTCTGATAGCATATGTGGTCCAAGGCTAATCCTATCTTCTAGCTTATACCAACTTATAGGAGTTTGAAACTTCCTTCCATACAATGCTTCAAATAAATCCATTTTGATAGAGAAATGATAAGGATTATTGTATGCAAATTCTACCAATGATAAATATTCTTCCCATCTCACTACTAGAAAAACATAAATAAATGACTAAAAAAACTACTAAAAATTCCATATAAATGACTAAGCTTGGTCACGTGACCAATGGTAGTTTATTGACAGTCATTTATAACATGACCAAATTTACGACTAAATCATTTTTAGTCATTTATTTGGTCATTTTGATTGATCAATTTGGTCATTTATTTGGTCGTTTATTTAATCATATATTTAGCCATATTTATTCATTGACTTTTGTCACATGACCATTAGTAGTTTATTTTTGGTCATTTATAACGTGACGAAATTTATGACTAAACCATTTTTAGTCATTTATTGGTTGTTTTGATTGATTAATTTGGTAGTATATTTTTATTTATTTATTTAGTCATATATTTTGTCATATTTATTCACTGATTTATGTCAATTAGTAGTATATTTATTCACTAATTTCTATCAATTGGTAGTATATTTAGTTAATTGGTATTTTATTTAATTCTTTTGTTCACAAAAAAACATAATCAATCATTCATTTGCACATAATGAAACAACTATTAAGAAGGAAAAATATTGAAATTTGATTGAGAAAAGGTGTTTGTATAGCAGATACATGACTTAAATATGTCTTTTCTTTTAAAAATGTGTTACAAAGTATTTTTTTCAATGTTGTGATTGATAAAACTGAGTTACAATTCTCTTATTTTTGCTTATATAGCTTCAAAACATGAAAAAACTACTTGAAAAATGAAGCCTAAGGGTCCTATATCATAGCATTTGGAAGTCTTAGTTCCATAAGAAAGTTATTTGTCTTTTTAGCATCATAGAAGTTTGACTCTCTAGTTACACGTTCCACCTTGATTTGTCTAGTTTTGGTTGTTGCTTCAATGTATTTGAAGTGAATGTTAGGATCCTCACTGCCAATGACATTGAAAATATAGTTTACCATATAAGTACAAGGTTCCCAAGCTACTACAAAATTACCTCCTCAAATAGATCAATGAATATCAATGACAAAATAATACAATATAAAGTCAAATCACCTGGAGCTCAAATACACACCCAAGAAGAAATATAGCCCTTCATAAGAGTTGAACGATTCAAACAACTTCATTCATGAACCTATACCCAATTGTTCAGAATATTCCTTGGTAGGCTATGTGACATGAAAGAAGTTAACATAAAAAATAAGAGAGAAACTTTCAATGTCATCTAAAACCAACACTATTAATTTGAAATAAATAAAAGGTGCAAAATTTTTACCTGGATAATTATTTGGATATTTCCCCTTAGGTTTACAAGAAGGATATCTTTCATGCACTCCAACACCCACTCTCTAGAAAGGGTCCCAAAGAACTCAACAAGGACCTGAGAAATACTATAATTAGTAAGGGAATTGGTAGTTTCTATTCAATTTCAAGAGTACATCATGTTTCACAAACCTTTGGCTCAATAGCATGGGTGTTGACAATGGCACATTTAATATCGAGAAACTCTGTATAGTTTTGTACCCAAAATTTATAATATTAATGATGAACAAAATATTTCCTAAGAAACCATTTGACATAAGGAAATATGTAGCAAATTTAAATATTTCTACAACAATTAAAATATACAATGTTTCATACTTGACATCAGATGTAAGTTAAAGGCTAAATGCATCTTAATGAATCACCTACCTAAAGCACACACATATATAAACTAGCTTTCTTGAACAATTGTGCAATACAAGGATGATCATAGTGACTAAAAATTCCATTTGCCAAGATTGCATCAGAAACATTGGGGAAAGTGACCAAATTAATCTCAAGAACCTCCAAAACAAATAAAATCAATAAAGCTAAAATAACAATAATTTCTACAATCAACAATGGTATAAATAGTTAATTTTCACTCTTTCCAGATTTTTCATGCAAGATTCTTTTAAAATAGGTCTAAGAAAATTTAAAAGTTAGTTGCTTCATGATCATATTAACAAATTTCCTTAGTTTGAAGATCTACATGTTCTAAAAAATTAGGCTTCAAAACATGCAACAAAAAGGATGTTTCTTCACGGATTATGTTACACTGCATATAAATTTACATATGAAACAAAAAGATAGTAAGTTATATTGACAAATTATTATACTTCAACATAAGAAGTTTTATCTATGTTTATTTTGGCTACATAATATCTAGAAAATAGTCTACATCAGATTGACCAACAAAACAAATCCCCTTGGAGTTTATCAATAGATTTTTGCAAAAAAAAAATATACACATTATATTGAGATATAAAACATTCGATAACACATAGATAAATATTTGATAAATATTTATAAGAATCTAGAAAATGATGATATGAAACCTAAAACCATGCACCTAACATATTAAGAAAAAAATAACTTCCCACTATTTGATATAGAGTGGATGTTAGATACACAAGGTTTCCATACGTAAGTTATATGTTCTCCCTTATTTCCATAATCTATGTATACTAGCTAATTACAATTCACTATTATTCTAACCATATTCTATCACATAGGTAATGATTACCCTTGTTTAAATAATAAACCAAGGTTCATTACTTGCTTGAATAGTACTTGCATGTGGTTGCATAGCGCTCACCTCGATTTCAGTACCACTACTACTATGAATATCATGCACATTCTCGTCGAGTTCAACATAATCACTATCAACATTGACATGAAGTTGTGTAGCTTCGCAAAGAGTTGTATTGACACAAAAAAAATATTTTCATATAATTTCTTTGCATGTGCTTTAATCATCATGCAAAAATTAATATAAGTCAAGTAAAGAATGCAAAAGCTATAATATTTTGTCCAAAAGAACATTTTAAGCATGAAGAATGACAAAACATTGGGAAAAATTAACTTGCAACATAAATAATGCAAATGCTATAAATTTTTGTCCAAAATAAAATTTTAAGCATGAAGAATGACAAAACATTGGGATAGATAACTGGCAACAACTATTATATTACCTCAAATTCAAAAAAACTATGACTATGTTGTACATTCTTTTCCATTTCATTATGATCACTATCAATATCAATAGCTTTGTTAACATCAAGGTGTTTTCATTTTCATGTTGCTTTGATAAAATTTCTCTACATGTGGTTTAACCATCATGCAAAAAAATATAGAGAGAATTTAATAGTCAAGTAAAGAATGCAAGCTATAAATTTGTCCAAAAGATTATTTTCTAGATCACTCTAACAATAAAGAAACTGGGTTGGATTCTCCTATGCTTAGATTTCAATCTCCATATTAAGAGGAATTTGTATACATAATTTCCAAACAAGAAGAAATGATATCAATAGAGGCATTTGTATCCATGATTGTTTTTCTGCAATTATATCTAAAATTGTTCATCAAAATTCTAGATCTAAAATGGTAAACTGTATTTTGATTTCTCCAATTTTGGTTGTTTCTTGAATGTATTTGAAGTGAATGTCGAGATCCTCATTGCCACTGACATTTAAAATATAGTTTTTCATATAAGTACAAGGTTCCCAAGCTACTAAAAATTACCTCCTCAAATAGATCAATGAATATCAGTGACAAAATGATACAAGTGACAATCCAAAGTCAAATCACTTGGAGCTCAAATATGTACCCAAGAAGAAATATAGCCCTTCAATAAGACTTGAATTGTTTAAACAACTTGATCCATGAATCTACACCCAATTTTTTAAAATATTCCCTAGCAGCCTGTGTGACATGAAAGAAGTTAACATAAAAAACAAGAGAGAAATTGTCAATGTCATCTAGAGCCAACATTATTAATTTGAAATAAATAAAAAGGTGCACAATTTTTACCTGCACAATTATTTGGAGATTTCCCCTCAAGTTGACAAGAAAGATATATGTCATGCACTCCAACACGCACTCTCTAGAAAGGGTCCCAAAGAACTCAACAAGGGCCATCATCATTAGGTCAATTAGAATCTTCTCTTGAGCATCCATTCCAACAATTTGACAAAAGGAAAAATAGGTTCTCTTAAAATATATTTGAAAATATTCTACAAAAAATGGCTCAATGCAGGAAGAGGAGATAGTTATTCTTCAATTTTCCTTAGTAGAAAACTCCTATAAGTTTTCCTCAACCTATTGTACTCCTCACTTTTCTGCAAGTCAATTTTAGCAAGGGATTGTTTATTCAAGTTGAGACACTCTATAATGGAAAACTTGGTTAATACCACTGATGGTGAACCATCTGTCATCCTTATGGTTTTGGTGGTTGAATGATAGTTTTGTACCAATAATCTAATGAATTCAACATCTATAAAGACTGTTGTGCCTTTTGCACACAAGCCCCATTCGGAACGGGGACCCTCTCTTCCCTCTTTTGCTAAGTTCGGTCCCTTTTTACTTCACCTTGTTTTGCATGCCCCCTTTTTGCATCCTAAAAGGTCATAATATTCTCAAAAGTCATTTTGAGTTGACCAATCTTGGCCTCCTTTGAAAAATGTTAGATCTTAAGCCTTTCGGGTTTCCCCTTTCGGGTTTCCCATTTCGGGTTTACCCTTCCGGGTTTCCCCTTCCGGTTTTCCCCCTTCAGGTTTCCATTCTAGATTGGTTGTTTCGGGCGGCCGTCCCTTGACGTCTTTCCAGCCTACCGGGTCTGATCTCCTGGGTTTCCTCCTGAACTTCGCTGTTTCGAACAATCGTGGCTGGATGCCTTCCCGACCACTGGGCCCCGGTCATCCCGCCGCCGCCCACGAAGTTTGAATTCACCAACCCCATCTGCCATCGTACGGTGCAATTAAGGGTGACATTAATTATGTTTAGGGCTATTTAAACACGTCTTTGCCTGCCATTTTCACATGACAGAGAATTATTTGAAAGCCAAGCGATGCCCAATATCCTCTGCCTTGACGCCCAAAAATTTGCTTTGTTGTTTGTCGCGAAATCCGACATCAAGCTTCTCCGGGAATTGAAGGTAGGTTTGCCGCCGCCCTTGCTTTCCATTTTTTAAAGAATTTAAATTTCAAAATTAAGCAAGGATGAAATGAATTCGAAAAAATGGTAGTATAGTACCCATGACTCGAAACCCACCAGTTGAAATCCAAGAAAACCACATACAAACATCAGAATTTGAGACCAAAGCTTAACCCCACCACTGTCGTTCTCCAGAACAGTCGTTGGCATCCCTCGGGCCCGAACTTCCCTAGGGCCATCCAAAAATAAAAAGTTTAAACCTTAAAAATTTGACAAGTGGCCAAGCTCGCCCCGGGTCCTAACCTCCGGATTTCCCGTCGTGGGTTTCCATTGTGTCCCTACCATTCCAAACAACCTTTCTTGATCGTCTTTCCGAACCTCAGATGCTGGGCTCACAAATTCCATTCTAAAACTTGCGCAAAATCAAAAAAATCGATCAAAAGAACAAACTGACCTCGGGCTCGAACCCTTAGAATTCCGCCTCCAGAATTCCCAGTTAACTTCACTGTTCCAAATGGCCTATCTTGAGCGTCTTTCCGGACCTCAGAACCCCGGGCGCCTAAAGTGCGTTGAAATTCACAAAGAAGAACCCGAAGTCCAAACTCAATCCGGACTTTGGACTTCAAAATTTTGTCTCCGGGATTCCGTTCCGGTGTCGCCGTCCCAAACGGCGGATTCAAGATGTCTTTCTAACTCCTGGACCTCGACTCTGCAATTTCCATGCCAAATTGCTAGAATAAACCAGCACACAAAATATGTCTAGACCCCGACCTTTGGAATTCCGCCTCCGAGATTCCATGTTGCTTTCGTCGTTTTTTACGACTGTCTCGGGATGTCTTTTCGACTCCCGAACCCTTGTCCACTTTTTGCTGAGTGTAAAATCTAAGTTGAGAGCCAACGACCAAAATCTTTCGAACTCTGGATTCCAGAATTTTGCATTCGGGATTCCGTTCCGCTGTCGCCGTTCCAAATGACCAAACCTGACCGACCTTCCGGCCTCTGGGTCCCAACCCTTTGATCGCCCCAAGCTTTCCCGTCTCTTGATTTGTCTCCAGAGATTACCCTCTGGAATTCCATTCCTGGATTGCCACCTACGTTTCACTGTTCCAGACGGCTAACCCATAATTGCTTCCCGGTGACGACAGTCCGAGCTTCGGTATTTGGCACTCGGAGTTCCGCCTTCCCTATGTCGTTTTAGGCAACATTCCTGCAAATGATACCCGAACGCCTAAATGAGGGCTCAAATGACCTCCAAATCAAAAATGGACTTCGACCCACTTGCTAAAATTAGGTCTTCTTTCATGCCAACCCTCAATTGAGAAAATCCCACGTTGGGAAATGCCTTTGGGAGTCCCATGACTCATTTTCCCTTCCAAACGACATTCTGCCAAGGGAATCCTGACCCTGGGAGCCTGGGTTACCTGCCTTGCTTTCTAATGATGTTTTTATCAAATGTTAGACATTTATCAAATATGAATGAAGTTTGTGGATCTAACCTTGATATGCAGGGATTTGTCTGAGGCCGCTTTCCCATAGTAATGTTGTTAATCCATGTCTTTTGTGTAGAATTTATGGAATCCGGCACATAAGCTTTTGGTGCCTCTAAGGAAAAGGGGAAAGGAACAACCAAGGCAGCCCAAGGCAAAGAGGATAAGGATCAGATGAAGCACCAGTTTCAAGGGCTGCCATTACAATCGAGAATCACCACTCTTTGGAGAGATGTCATAGATACCAATATCGGCCAGGTCGATATTGATGAGTTTACACAGAGAGTTAGGGTGAATCCAAAAATGAAAAATGCAAGGTTGATAATAAGCAGCGGACTTGCCAAAGCTGCAAGCTTCCCGTCGGCCTTGGTGGCCCCGAAACTGATAATGGCATGCATAGAGGCATATCAAACTCAAACTAGAACCATAGTGGACTGAGATGGGAATGTCCTTGCAGATATGTCCCGCTTGGTACAACAGAAAATTTCCACATTCCTACCTTCAAGAGCATGGAGACCCCCACCATTGAAGAATGCAAAGCACTATGGGAACATGACCCTTTGAAATGCAAGAAACTAATCAATCAGTACTGGTTGAAGGATAAGCGAGGTAGTGCTGACAAGATCCCTCATGAGCTCTTTCACAGTGATTTCTTCAAAGATTACCATGACCTTGTGACCTTGCAAAGCCGAGTAATGGGTATTCCTGTGACGATCTTCTTCTAGGAATGGATGTTGTACTTTGTGGAGCAAATTCTCCGCGGTGACGACACTGCCTTTTATTGGGGGGAGATAATTAGTGATTGCTTCCACGAGCAATTTACCAATGTGAAAAGACCTCCAAGTTCTATATGACATCCTACTTGGTGTACTCTCTCATCAATCAGCTGCATTACCATGAATTGACTGTAGTCCCTAGTGAGGCGCTAGGAGCAGAGCTCAAGCCTTATGATAAATACCCACAACTGCAGTACCGAAACTTCAAGAAGGATTATTATAGGGTGAACGATGCATTCATTGCCTATGTCATTCAGTCTCTAGGAGGCAATTTTGAGAGGAGAGTCTCTCATAGTGCTAGAGCGCTTCTCATGAATTATGTATTCCTATATATACAATTTCCAAAGTTCACTTACATCTGTGCACAGGGTTCACAGAAAGACCAAACAAGCTGCCTCGGTACCCCAATGATCGGATTATACTATTGGAGCTCACTTAGAAGTTGTGACACATTCATAATATCCTGAGCAACAAGCATCTGATGGGCACACTTTACCCCATCGGGCTCGGCCAAGGAATGCACAAAATTCATACCTCCCAATGTGCAGGATACTCAGAAAGGGAGTTGGCTGAATACCACTTCTGACAATATACAACTCGGCCCCGAATTGACCCGTATGGTCATATCAGGAAGGCACTAGGATGTGAGTATGCCCACCTTCACAATGTTGAGGACTTCTAGGCTAATTGCAAAGATGATCTTGAAGTGCGATTGCGACACTATATGCGTATGATTGATTTCTATGTATGAAGAGTCAACTTATGTCCAGTTCCAGACCAAATTAAAGAAGATGAAAGCACGGTGATTGATCCAGGGTATAGTGTCATTGCCAATTTTCCGCTGCCCATGATTGATTGGGATGAGCAAGAGGTTGATGACCTTGATATACTCACTAGGCCCATTGTGGTCTGAACGAAGACATGGATCGACCAACAGGTGGCCCGACTAAGGCAACAGGGAGTCGCCTTAATGTTCAAGGGACTAGAAAGTGAATCAAGTGGCTGTGATGGTGGGGTGGTTGCTACTACAACTGGGGAAACATCCAAAACCCCACCATCATTCAAAACCAAAAAGAGAAAGGAATTACAACCCGATTTAGCTATCACGGGAATGGCTCATGCTAACCCGTTAGAGGCAAGAGGAATTAGTACTAAATGGTCAGTTGAATTTACTTTTGCCCAGATTCATGGGTTTGCCAATGCAAGAGATGTACTTGAATTGGTTACCCGACCTCTACGTCGTCAGAAAAATCTAGAAGACTTGGGTCCAACCACTTTGGTGAGAACTTAATAAGTTCAAAATGTTCCAGTAATTCTGGATCAAATTATTTGAGATAATTCGATCTATCTCATTTTATTTAAATTCTTTAAATATCAACGTATAGAAAATTATGTTTGTAAGATAAAGATCGAAATTGATTCAAATTCATATTATTTTGAATGATATTTGTGGATGTGAGCGATAACTAATATCGATTTATTTTCATGGGAGATCCAAGGGAATATGTAAAGAGGGGCAAATTATAGAGATAGTGCAGCTTCAGCAGGGAGAACTTTCTTTGGGAAAAAACATCTTAGTCGCCTATATGCCATGGGAAGGATACAATTTTGAAGATGCAATTTATTAGTGAACGTCTGGTATATGAAGACATTTTTACTTCTTTCCAGGTTTAGAAAATATGATTTCACTTAACCAGAATTCTCACAGTATCATGAAATCTATGCTATCTTCTAAGGACTACAAATATTCATCATTCACTCACCATGTAAATGCAAACAAAGATAAAGTTTGAAGAGCAGCTATGAAATTATAGTCCAAACTAACTTTACACAATTACCTACCATCACCAAATAACCAAAAGTATGGACAAGGAAAGCATACACACAATAGAAAACTCAATAACCAAAGACAATATACTAAATCTACTAGAGCCAAAGGAAAGTAAAATAACTTAAAGTAAAACTTTAACTAATGGGAGAAGAATCATGAAACATGTGGAGAAACCCAAAAATACACCAAGGAATGACTGTATTTTCTATTATAATTTCTATAGCATGCCTTTACAACAACTCAACTCTCTTAAAATGAGAGGAGGAGAGCCCTATTTATATTTTTCAAAAAAAAAAATGAATGGCCAAGATTCACTTTACATCAGGGTTTCACCTACCCCCAAATATATTACATTTTAAGCAACATTTGTCTTTTCCCTATTTTGTCATCTAGTGGCACTATAGCAATTTCATCCTTTAGTTGTTTTCTCTTGCTGCAACTACTCTTATAGGAACTCCTCATCGATGATAGGGATTCCCTCGCACTTCTTCAAGGTTACATACTCCACAAAGCTCAAAATCAAAGATGGAACTTGTCCAACTCCATGATGTCAGATCGCAAAATCTGGTAACTCCATTCTTGGGAGTTGTTGAGAGCTTTTCAGTCGTCGTCATATTTGGCAACATTATTTCAGAACAACTCCGACTAGGTGAAGGCTCAAGCAACAAAACTTAGGAAATTTGTGGTAACCTCGGTCGATATCCCATCTTCCATGCTCTTTAGGAAGTGTATCTTTATGCTCTCCAGATTAATTTCAATAGCAGGCAGCTGATACCCATCATTAGCTTGAGGTAACGAGCGCAATCCTCCCTGAACTCCTTGGCCCATTCAATATTTAGGAGCACCTGTTCCAGGATCTACTCTAGCTTTCCTTTTCGATGATCAAAATCCTGCTTCCATACATCCACTAGCCAGTGGTCAACATACTTGAGGGCAAGGTCCTTCTCCCAAACCTCACTTGGCAATGCGAGTATAGCCTCTATCTTTGGGTAGGCGGCTTTGTACTTTTTCGAGAACTCCTCGCAGATTCTCCTCGTACCCTCAAGAGTTCTCTGCACCTCTAAGAATTTATTTGTGGCTCAGATAGCTAAGTTGATGCTCACGTTTCCCATTTCTAAGACCTACTGAAACCAAGCTTCTATGGTCTTATCCAAATTCCTAGTTCTTTTTAGCTTATTGATTTGTTCTGGAAAATCTCAGCACGGTTTGGAATTTTGGAAAATCCAACTCGAAGTGGTGGCTTGTCTTGTGTATGTGACACCAACCGAATAGAGCAGCCTCGGCCAAGTAAACTCCGCTCGCAGCGTTCTCATTGTTATTGGGTTGATCAAGGGGCGTGGGAACACCACCATTGTTGGGTCATGTATTCCATGTCTGGTTTTTCCTTTGAAAGGGCCTTATGTCAAAGCTCTGGCCTGAATTCTGATTTATGTCATAATTTTGTCCAGACGATGTGCCAACGTCCCGAGTGTCCTAATTTTCACGATGATCTCAGTGATCCCGATTAAGGTTAGCCTGGATACTCTTTTGTGACACTTGCAACTGGTTGTTCTAATTTCTTAAGTGCGTCATTTCAGTGGACATCTTCTTGATCATCTCCGTGAGCTCATCAATTCTGTCCTTTTTAGTATTATTTGGTTGTGACGCAGCGCTCTAAAGGAACACGGGTTGTGCCACCGGCTGATTCTGATGAGCGGGTGGGAATTTTGCTGCCTGGAGATACACTGACACCTAGGACAGCTGAGGATGGGGATGTTGCTGCTGGGGCAGCAAGTAGTGGGGAATCAGATATGCCTAATTTATTGGTTGCCCAAGATGAGGAACCATTGGTAATGGTGGCAATGGATTCAGCAGGGGCGTCTGATGCTGCAAAGCTTGAGTAAGTCCCTGAATCTGTGCCAGATGCACGGTTTTCCCAAGAGATGGCAATGAACCAAAGATGTTCTTCCCTAGATCTATACTAGCAACAATGGCCTCAGCATATGCATCGACCATTCTGGCTAGAGGTGGTCGTATTCTCTTTACCAGGGCTGATGTGAGGTTATCCAATGCAGCATAGTAAATAGGTAGGACAGCGGCATCATTGGAAACGTATAGGGCCTGCAGCCGTGTGTACGCTCTATGGAAGCGATCATTAAACGAGATAATCAGTTCATTAATCTCCTTTCGAACCACCATGAAATGTCGGTATGAGTCCATAGGGCTGACCGGGGTTTTGAATGTTTGGAGAAAAGCATTCTTCAGAAGGTCCCATGTATTGATAGTTTCGGCTGGAAAATTGACATACCAATAAAATGCTTCCTCTCCAAGGGACTAGGGGAAGAGCCTACAAGCCACATCCTCATATATAATCTGCATAGTATTTAGAGTGATTTCAAAGATCCTTACATGTTCCTCGGTCATCCTTTGTAGATCGCGGGTGTTGAACTTCGTGCAGAAATTCTCGGGATTCTTTGCCATATCATGATAGAGGTTGAAGGCCAGAGGAGATAGTTTGTTGCCCAACCATGCCATTGGAGGGGGTGGTGGAGGTGGTTCTGCCAGATTGGCTCGTAACTGTAAAGGAGAAATGGCAACCGATAGGATAGCAGCAAGGATTATGACTGAGTTTGGCTGAAAGGAAACATTCAACCCAAATCGAGTGGTAGCCTGGGAGGCTGTTTCGAGCGGATGGATGGAAGATGGTGCTACCAACGATGAAGCAGAAGATGGAGGTGAATGAGAAGTGAGTTACTCTAGTGAATCTATGATGGACGGTTCCTTTCGTTTAGCTCTTTTAGCTCAGGTGGGAAGTGGTAATTCCTGAAATCCTCCCTTGCTTGGCGTAGATCTCAAGACGCAATGAAATCTCTCATGGGAGAATGATTCAATTCGATCTAGCTTTATCTCCAAAAGGCCCTCCTTCTAGCACCAGTTCTGTTGATGGTGTTTTTATGCACTTCTCAACACAGGTAATGCGTAGGTGCATCACCTCTCTTGAAAGACAATCTTCCACAATCCAATTGCAGAACCCTATCCCAAGGTCTCTCGGATGTCAGGTCTTGATGGTGATTGGGATATATCAGTTGTTTGATGTGATTTTGTTGGAATCACAAGGCGATCTTACATGAGCTAAAGTTGTAGGAGAATCGGGTCAATAAATAGAGTTCTTCAAATAGGAAATTACTGCACTTTGTTGCAGGTTCAGACAGCAGTCTCAGACTCCATGGTCTTTTCAGATTTGGCTTTACAATGTGCAATGAACCTTAGCATAGGTTGTTTCTAAAAAAAAGGAAAAAGGATGGGAAGAAGGAAAGGAAGAGGAATGACACCA
The DNA here is from genome assembly GCA_007115665.2 of Sequoiadendron giganteum. Classification (NCBI taxonomy): domain Eukaryota; kingdom Viridiplantae; phylum Streptophyta; class Pinopsida; order Cupressales; family Cupressaceae; genus Sequoiadendron; species Sequoiadendron giganteum. The sequence goes on from CM021102.1 coordinate 557,271,377, forward strand.
TCTATCCTCAAACTAGAACCATAGTGGACCAAGATGGGAATGTCCTTGCAGATATGTCCCCGCCTTGTATAACGACAACTTTCCACATTCCTACCTTCAAGAGCATGGAGACCCCCACCATTGAAGAATGCAAAGCACTATGGGAACAAGACCCTTTGAAATGCAAGAAACTAATCAATTAGTACTGGTTGATGGATAAGCGGGGTAGTTCCAACAAGCTCCCTCATGAGCTCTTTCACAGTGATTTCTTCAAATATTACCACAACCTTGTGACCTTGCTAAGCCGAGTAATGGGTCTTCCTGTGGTGGCCTTCTTCCAGGAATGGATGTTGTACTTTGTGGAGCAAATTCTCTATGGTGACGACACTGCCTTTTATTAGGGGGAGATAATCAGTGATTGCTTCCATGAGTAGTTTACCAATGTGAAAAAGACCTCCAAGTTCTACATGACATCCTACTTGGTGTACTCCCTCGCCAATCGACGACATTACCATGGATTGATTGTAGTCCCCAGTGAGGCGTCAGGAGAAGAGTTCAAGCCTTATGATAAATAACCGTAGCTGCAGTACCAAAAATTCAAGAAAGATTATTTTAGTGTGAATGATGCGTTCATCGCCTAAGTCATTCGGTCTCTAGGAGATGATTTCGAGAGGAGAGTCTCTCACAGTGCCAAAGTTCTTCTCAAGAATTATGCATTCCTATATATACAATTTCCAAAGTTCACTTACATCCACGCACATGGGTTCACAGAAAGACCAAACAAGTTGCCCCGGTACCCCAATGACCAGATTATACTATTGGAGCTGACTTGGAAGCTGCGACACATTCATAATATCCTGAGCAACAAGCATCTGGCGAGCACACCTTACCCCATCGGGATTGGTCAAGGAATATACAAAATTCATACCTCCCAATGTGTGGGATACTCAGAAAGGGAGTTGGCTGAATACCACTTCTGACAATATACATCTCGACCCTAAATTTACCCGTATGGTTATATCAGGAAGGCACTGGGACGTGAGTATGCCCACCTTCACAATGTTGAGGACTTCTGGGCCAATTGCAAAGATGATCTTGAAGTGCGACTGCGACACTATATGCGCATGATTGCTTTCTATGTACAAAGAGTCAACTTATGTCCAGTTCTAGACCAAATTGAAGAAGATGAAAGCACAGTGATTGATCCAGGGTATAGTGTCATTGCCAATTTGCCACTGCCCATGATTGATTGGGATGAGCAAGAGGTTGATGACATTGACATACTCACTAGGCCTATCATGGTTTGAACAAAGACATGGATCGACCAACAGGTGGCCCGACTGAGGCAATAGGGAGTCGCCTTAACATTCAAGGGACTAGAAAGTGAACCAAGTGGCTCCGATGGTGGGGTGGCTACTACTACAACTAGGGAAACATCCAAAACCACACCATCAGTCCAAACCAAAAAGAGAAAGGAAGCCGAAGAGCAGCTGCCCAAACCAAAGGTTTATGCCTGAAAGGCATCAGAGGGCAAGCCACCAAAGAAGTAGAGAAAAACAACCGGAGGCGTGGAGACATCTGCAATACCCAAGAGTCCACCTCGTGGTGGAGGGGAAGGGTTTGAACTGCCAAGGTCTTCATCTGTTATGGTTGCTGCTACTATTACCACCATCCCGCATGCTTTGCTTGCAATTTCCACTTCCTCCCTGCCTGTAGTGGACATCTCCATCCACCTTGCTTCCACCTCTCCAATCATGCAGGTCATACCAGTGGATTCATCCTCTACCACTACCTCGCCGATCTCTTCTTCCTCTATCCCGAATATCAGGATGGGCTTCGGCGACAAAATGGGAGGTGGCACCTGAGAACGGAGGATGAAGAGTTTGAATATCATGAGCATCCCCTCTATGAGCACTGAGAGATCAATGAGGTGGTCTATGAATCCTCTAGTGAAGGTAGCGAGGAGTTAGACGCATAATTAATTTGGGAAATAAATGATCTAGAGCTTAACACAGAATGGAGCAAGCAACTCAAGGAAATTGAGGATAAGGAGGCTGAGGATCGACTTCCGGTTGAAGAAGAAGTTGTTGTCCCAGGGACTGAAGGCAGTAGGTCTCCAGATGAAAGGCATGATCAAACCCTAGAGCATGACGAGGAAGCATCCCCCCGTGAGGATGAGCAAGAAGATAAGCCTGGGGAGCATGAGCATGATCAAGATGAAGAAGAGAAAGATGTTGAAAGGGAAGATCGCTATGACAAGCAACCACTCACCAAGTCTCCTACCAAACACATAACGATCATGCAAAATCCCGACAAAGAAAAGGAAGATGCAATGGTTGAAGAAGAGACCCTTAATGACAAAACCATCGTGCTTAGGGTGGAGGACAGCAAGGATCAATAGGAATCACCCAAGGAGGAGCCCCAAGTGCCCGATTGGCTAGGGAATCGTCTTAGGCGAAGGACTCCCGCCCTAAAGGATCCAAAAGTGAGGATAGAGGCAATATTGGCTAGGGCACAAATAAGTACTAAGAAGGAGAAAAGGCCAAAAATCAGATCGAAGGTTAGCATGGATGCTTTCGGATCTAGGGCAGTACAATTAGCTATGCCGGTGGTTGGGGAACAAGGAGTGACTTATAACGTCTCCATTATCAACTTGGGAGTAGCCACAAGGGAACATAAGGTGAACCACCTCCAGGAGTCGGTCACCATGGTAGTGCACCTTTTCCAACAGGATAAGGTTTCAAAGGAAGAACTTAAAGCATAGGTGGCCGATCTGATGGCTTAGATTCAACAGTGGTCATCCTCAGATGAGTAGCCCACCACATTGTCGGCCTCGCCGTAGTTGTTGTCCCAAGAACAAATCAATAAGTTAAAAAGAACCAAGAATTTGGATAAGACCACAGAAGCTTGGTTTCGACAAGTCTTAGACATGGGAAACACATGCATCAACTCGGTTCTTTGAGTGGCAAATAAATTCTTAGAGGTGTAAAGAACTCTTGAGGGTACGAGGCGAATCTGCAGGAGTTCCCGAAAAAGTACAAAGCCGCCTACCCAAAGATAGAGGCTATACTCGCGTTGCCAAGTGAGGTTTGGGAGAAGGACCTTGCCCTCAAGGATGATGACCACTGGCTAGTGGATGTATGGAAGTGGGATTTTGATCATTGAAAAGGAAAGCTAGAGCAGATCCTAGAATGGGTGCTCCCAGATATTGAATGGGCCAAGGAGTCTAGGGAGGATTGCGCTCTGTACCTCAAGCTAATGATGAGGTACGAGTTGCCCGCTGTTGAAATTAATCCGGAGAGCATAAAGCTACACTTCCTAAATAGCATGGAAGATGGGATATCGGTTGAGGCTACTATAGATTTCCTAAGTTTTGTTGCTCGAGCCTTTGCCCAGTCGGAGCTGTTCAGAAATAATGCTGCCAAATATGACGATGACTGGAAGAAGCTCGTCAACAACTCCCAAGAATGGAGTTACCATAATTTGCGGTCTGACATCATGGAGTTGGACAAGTTCCAGCCGTTGATTTTGAGCTTTGTGGAGTATGTAGCCTTGAAGAAGCATGAGGGCAACCCTATCATCGATGAGGAGTTCCTAAAAGAATAGCTGCAACAAAGAGAAAATAGCTAAAGGAAAAAATTTCTATAGTGCTGCCACTAGATGACAAAATAGGGAAAAGACAAATGTTGCTTTAAAAATGTAATATATTTGGGGGTAGGTGAAACCCTAGTGTATAGAATCAAATCTTGGCCATTCATTTTGTTTTTTGAAAACTATAAATAGGGCTCTCCTCCTGTCATTTTAAGAGAATTGAGTTGTTGTAAAGGCAAGCTACAAAAATTATAATAGAAAATACAGTCATTCCTTGGTGTATTTCTGGGTTTCTCCACATGTTCATGATTCTTCTCCCATTAGTTAAAGTTTTCCTTTAAGTTATTTTACTATCCTTTGGCTCTAGGAGATTTAGTATATTGTCTTTGGAAATTGAGTTTTCTGCTATTTGTATGCTTTCCTTGTCCATACTTTTGGTTATTTGTTGCTGGTAGGTAACTGTGTAAAGTTAGTTTGGACTATAATTTCATAGTTGCTCTTGAAACTTTATCTTTGTTCGCATTTACATGGCGAGTGCATGATGAATATTTGCAGTTCTTAGAAGATAGCATAGATTTCATGATACTGTGAGAATTCTAGTTAAGTGAAATCATATTTTAGGAAACTGTCCACATCAGGAACCTCCATGATCACTATTCATCGGTAGTTGCAAGTCCAGGAAACTTCCTTCTTCCTTGCCTCTTTCCCTTTTTTTTTCCTTTTTTTTTAGAAACAACCTATGCTAAGGTTCATTGCACATTGTAAAGCCAAATTTGACGAGACCATGGAGTCTGAGATTGTTGTCTGAACTTGTAGCAAAGTGCAGTAATTTCCTATTTGAAGAACTCCATTTATTGACTTGATTCTCCTACAACTTTATCTTACTTAAGACCACCTTGTGATTCCAACAAAATCACATCAAAAAACTAATATATCCCAAGCACTGTCAAGACCTGACATCTGAGAGACCTTGGGATAGGGTTCTGCAATTGGATTGTGGAAGATTGTATTTCAAGAGAGGTGATGCACCTACGCATTACCTATGTTGAGAAGTGCATAAAAACACCATCAACAAAGACATTCGAGACTACCAACTTGGCTAGGTCTAGAGTCCAAGGGTTTGACACTAGAATTTTTCCATCTCTTTTATCATAAAAATACCAAAACAAATCCCACCCAGAGATGGGAATGATTGCATCCTGACACTCGTTAGCTATATCTCTAAACACTTCCTTAAATCGTCTATCTATAGAATTGGGTAAAATTTCTAGTATGGATTTTAGCAAAGGCCTTTTCTTCACCTTGGGTTCTTCCTTCTTACTCACAAGTTCACTCTTCTTAGGTTACAAGGTGTAAAATTTTTACTTCCTTTTGAATTTTCTAAACCCTTAATTGCATATCCTAGTCAGCTAAATGCTTTAGAATTTCTTACAAAGAGTGTTCATACACTTACCCGATGATATAGTAGTTGCATAGATTTTCTTCCTTGAACTCCTTAGCTCCTAGCATGATGATCCTTTTACAAATGATTGCAAAAAATTGACTCGAATTCTATATATCATTTCTTCTGAATTTAGTCATTTTAACATTAATGTATACTTTGTTCAAAATATTTCATAATCTCCACCAATTTTGATTTTGAATATATTTTGTTGATCTTAGAAGATCAAATGGTTCATGATAATCAAATAATTACTAACATAGTCAACATAAATGATTTTTCCAACCTATACTGTAGTATCACCATCAATTCTCTGAATCATTGTGGGATGACAATTTCACGTAATAGATTCATTGTGGATATATCGCTATACCACATGCTTTATTTATGTTATCACTTTTTTACTATGAGACTACAGTTCTCATATCGCCATGCCACACACTTATTTTGTGTTGTAATTTGTTCATTGTGGGATGGTAGGTTATACATCCTTATACCGCCATAACACAAGTCCAATTTAATTTTAAAATATGTTTATCATGGGGTGGAAGGTTATATAGCTTCATACTGCCATACTATGCACTTACTTTTTCTTTACAAATTGTTGATCATGGGATAACGGGTTACATAACTTAACACTGCCATATCACATGATATTTTAATGTCATTATTTGTTGACTGTGTGACAATGGGCTAACCTTTGATAGTTAAGTTGATATCATATCGTCATACTATAGTTTTTGTTTTACATAGTCATTGCTTGTTGTGGGGTAGCGGTATACTTCTATACTCAAGAGACCTATCATTTCCATCCCAAACACATCTTTTATGACTATCGCAGAATAGCGGTATATGATTACATCTTATGTTATACCTTTCCATACCATTGAAGACCCTTAAAACTAAAAAAATACTCCCGTGGGGGTGGGGTAATTGTTTTTTATGAATGTAAAGGGGCTAGCCACATCTTATTTAAGCATATATGATGATTTCCTAAATATTTGGAACTTGCGAGATAAGGATTGTCAGGGTGGATTGATTACACTTGAATCATGATGAATTGAAGCATAACTTCACCAAACATACCTACATCTACAAACAAGATCATTCAAAATAGAAATCTAAGTTAAGCATTTAATTGAAAATGAAAGATACAAACTACACAAAAATAGTTAAATTCCTAATTTAGCCCATCTGAAACTTATCCTGTTTTGGAATTGGTGTCATGTTGATGTGAAACGACGGCTCTTTCCCAATCTTGTAATTAGTGAGTCTGTTTCAGTCGATTCTATGGAAGAGAATCGATGAAACCATTGTGATTGATATATGAAAACCTAGTTTATGTAAAAATGAACATGATGCAAACTAAGTTACCATGATTTTATGCTACAAATGGTCTAATTATGCTATTGCTAAACTAATCTAAGCTAAGATTATGCTAAAAGATGAAAAACCCTACTTCATATATAAACTAAGATGGATGCATGGAAACCATTAATGGATGTTCTAAGCTATTATACAATTAAAATGAACTAAAACAAGCTAAAATTGAGCAAAATATAAGTGTGGATGTAAGTTAATTCGACAACATAATTTTGCAATTGAAAAATGGATCCATTTGTCTCCAAACAGTGACCAATTTATAGGAAAGAAAATCAGAAATGGAGGGTTGAGATCAAAAACACTTAATCAATGGAAGGAGAGGCATGGATCATGGATTCTCATCAATGAATGAGAATGTATGATGGGATTTAATCAAGGGTTTACATTTTCCTCTAACAAACACACTTTTGACTTGTACACAGAGGTCAAAGGTGACTTGTTCAAAAGGTTGAAAGATAACTTGTAACTCAAGTTATAAGGTAACTTGCATTTGAAGCCAAGTAAATATTTATTTTTCAAATGATGGAGGAAAAAGAATATTCTTTTAGAATATTCCCATGGGTGAAGAAAAAGGAATTTACAAATTAAAACAAAGTTTTAATTGTGCAAAAAGGGGATAAGGAATATTCCATGGGAACATTCTCTTTGATTAGAGGAAAGTTAGTTTAATTGCTAATTAATCAAGATTTAATTTACACAATTTAGGGGATTAGAAGAATTAAAGTGACATTTATTAAATTAGATGATTTAATAAATGTGGGAAAGGTGAAATGATATTTAATTAAATAACTTAGGGTTATTTAATTAGAAAAGATGACTTAGGGGATTAAATTAAATATTTTGATTTATTTAATTTAACTACATGAAATGTTAGTGCAAAAATATATGAATTAACTTGATTAAATTTCATTAGGCCAATAAATAAAAAATATGCAATTAATTAATTAGCTAGGCTAATTAAATCAATTAAGTGAAAAGAGGATGGATTTTAGAGGAAATGATGTTAATAAACTTGTTTTGAGTGTATGTATCAACTAGGACATTTTTCAATGTCTACATTTTGTCCCTCTTTGAAGCAAGGTACATGTTGCTTTGGTTCAAAGAATAATGCTCCTCAGATGGAAACTGCTACTCAGATCAAAAAATAGAAAAATTCTGATTTTTAGATGCCCCAATGGAAGAATAAAGCTGATTCCTTGCCCCCTCGAGAAATCAAGTAGAAAATTTAAATTTTGGTTGATTTCTCGATAAAAGTGAAAAGCTACCCGAGGGGGTCCAGAAAGGCTCCAAGATGTAAGAATTATGCCAAAAACGCAAAAAATGATGCAAAATTAGGTCTAGTTTGGCAGAATTGAAGGTGATGATAAAGCCCAGTTTAAATGTGAAATTAGGGCAAGAAACCCCAATTTTCTAGCTTAAATAAGTCAAGAAGGGTAATTTTCAATTCATTTGTGCATTCGTACTTAAGAGATTCTTGCAATTTTGAGCTCTGACTGGTGCAGGAGCACCTCTTGGATTTCATGCCTCAATGAGGCTTGCTTGAGTTCTTGGATTAAGTTAGGAAATTTGGTGTTGTAATACGGTCTAATGGAACATTTAAAATATGTTTTGAGTCCTATTTTATCTTTTGGTGTCAATTTGTCACATTTGCACAAAGTTGCAAAAATTGTAAAAGTTACTCAAAACGTTGTCAAGCAACTTGTCAAAAAGTGTCATTTAGGTGTTTTGTTAACAAACAAATTAAAAGGTGGTTGAAAATAGTTGGTTTTGGTTGGAAATGTATAAGTACACCCTCCAAAACTTGAATTGGGGATTGGGGACATTGTTTTTGAGGGTTGATGAATGGAACCCCAATTTTTGTGTGCATTTTCTGATTCCTATGTTGTATTCAGGCAAAAGTTGTGAATTGTATAGCCTGGGAAGGCCTAATATCAATGAATATAATATATGGATGGAAATATTTTTTTTTCTAGTTTAGAATTTTTTTTGTCTCATTTAATTTTATTGAGTTTTGTGGGAGATATGATCATTTTGGTGAGACTACCCTATTCTAACAATATTGTGCAGAAATTGCAGTCTGAAAAAATGTGATGGTACAGATTGTATAGTCAATATTTTGATCTGAAACCAATTGGATTTTTTTGCAATGTGAATCTAATTTAATTTTCTTCAAGTCTCATAAAATTTAATTAAGTTTTGAATAAGTTATTACCATTTTTGTGAGTGCAGGTCTGAACCTTGCCTAGGGTTTGCAGTTTTGGGAAAAATACAATAAATTTCTTTTCCACCGTTGGATCTTCATTAAAATAGGTGAAAACGTTTGTAATTATGGTATCTTGAATCTCACTAAAGAAATTGTTTTCATTATTTGTTTTGTGAAATTTATTAATGATAGTTATGTGCATTGAATTATGGGATGCCATGGCAATGTTTCTAGTGTGATCTAGAAATAACTTAATCATTGTTTGAGATGAAATCGGTTTATGAAAGTTGCCAAGTGAATAAATTTTGTTGCATCTTTGTCATTATTGGTGATGGATAATTGTTTCAACTATGTCAAGTTGTGCTAAGTGAAGGTTCCTCTGCATCACTAGCCCTCTGATGAAATGGAACACCATGAGCTTCCTAGGCACATCTCTGATTGATTTCGAGAGTTCCTGTGGCTTCCAGGTGTAGGACTACCAATATGTGATTCAAAACTTGATTTGAAATTTGATATTTCGATGCATTTATGATTCTTTAAAATTTAAAATTTGATAGTGTCACTATATAGCGATGCCCAAACTACAATCAACGATGCCCAAATCAATTATAGCAACACTTTTCTCGATTTAAAGTTAGGGTTTCCATTGTTTAAATGGTGACACATTCTTGTTTGGCGACACACTTTCTGATTTAGAAATTAGGGTTAGGGTAGACCAAAAGCTAAATCACGATGCCATCTTATCTGAAAACACATTTTTTGATTTGAAATTTTAAATGCATTAGGAATCGCTATTTGAAATTTGAATATAGCGATGCTTTTGTGATTGCCGAGCCATAAATTTCAAATATCTTCAAATTTCGATACTTTCCTGACGTTGTGCATTTCATGGATGCAAGAGATTATCCCACCATTGATGTCGAGGGAGAACATGCCTGATGTATTGGAGAGATTAGATGATCTATCAGAGTTGCAACAAGAGCACCTATGAGAGATTCGTTTGTGGTATTTTGCAAATTCCCTAGTGATCAGGACACACCTGGCGATAATGACAACTCTATATGATAGATGGAATAGTGAGACCTCATCCTTCCACCTTCCGACAAGTGAGGCAATAGTTACTTTAGAGGACATGTGGAGGATCTTGTGCTTGCCTATTCACGACGATCGTGTGATCTATGATGTTGAAATCAGACTTGATGCCTACCACGAGGTGATGGAGATGGAGGATATTGTGTTGGTCACCTCCCAGATTGACCTTGAGTCTTACAGAGGTCTCATGCCCACATTTAGATTGATCATTGTAGCCATTATTTTAGGGTTGGTGGCTCCAAATAGATGTAGTAGGAGATTCAGCCTATGATGGGGCTTAGCATGGCATCAAATGATACATAGGAGGACACTTTTTACATGGAGGCCAATGATGCTAGCCTCCTTGTATCATGATTTACATGATTTTTTTTGTTGTGATGGTAGGGCCATTGGTGCAGGGGTCACTCTGCTACATATTTGGGCATGGGAGAACATTGTCATGCTTTAGCCAATTGTTCAGATGGTTGATGTCAAGCCAGATGATCCGATGATCTGGCGATATAGGGGTGCCATTACTCTAAGGCACACAACACAAATTGGGCTCCTGTACTAGAGACGAGTGATAGATGACATGACAGTTTTTTGCTGGCACACATGGCTTCAGATGCTACCATGGTTTGATGACATTTAGTAGTTATATTTTGTCAGACATACCTGATATATGTAGGGTTGAGAGCATCATATTATAGAGAGATACCTTCTAGATAGGGTAGCATGCCAATTTGGTGATGTATAGGATAGGCCTGACGATGCATACAAGGCCATTTTTGTGAGATTAGCTAGAGAGGTTCTAATATGGGGGTTGACCGTTCCATCCCTAGAGGCCATTGAGAGCTTTAGATAGTTGGTGGCCTAGCCTTGGGCATATGATCAGGGTCAGGAAAAAGATTAGACCATGCCCACATATGATACATGGTTCATCCCCCCATGATGATTGAAAAATCCAATAGGTGCTCCTCCTAGGGGAGACTGAGAGGCAGGGGAGTCAGAGGGAGGGGACAGGGAGGCCAAGATGACCATCATGGAGAGGTTCCAGGGGCACCCCCAGTTGGACAACAACCTCATGTACAACCACAGGTGAAACCAAATGTATATCCATAGGTAGGGCCACCACCACTAGATGCATGTGATGCATTGATTTAGAAGCTAGAACAACAGGTGCATACATTGACTAGTGAGTGGGATCAGGCCCTCCAATAGGTGATTGCAGTCACAGTTGAGAGAGATCAGACACTGCAGAGAGTACATGCATTGAAAATGGAGAGAGACCAAGAGGTCACCTGATGCCAATAGATAGAGGCCATGATAGTGGTTACACATGGTAGGACTATTTCAACACAATTATATAGAGAGGCTATTATAGAGGTGGCATATTATAGGATGCATTATCATCGAGATGTACTAGCAACACTGAGATAGCCAATTTTTTCACAGTGCAACAATGCGAATCTTTGAGCAAAGGATCAACTTGAGAGACAGGCTGGAGAGGGTAGCAACCATCAAGGGTAGCTTTTCGATGTACAAACGCTTTTTTTATTTTGTCCCATTCTTTATCATAGATATACATTCATGGACTCATTTTTGATAGCCTCATGGATATTATATTTTTAATCGATGTTCATTCACTGATCTAGATTTTGCATGATGACAAATATTTTGATATATATGATACAGATACAGATGATTCATTCTATGATGTGTTCATTTTATTTCATTTTGGATGATATGGATGCATTTTATTTATGCCTATGTGATATGCGATGATCATGATATGAGATGTATGTAATGTTATGATATGCTCTTTTTCATTACAATATGTTATGATATGCAAATGTTATGGATGCATTTCCTTTTGTAAATGATGTGGATGCAATGTTTATGTATATTTTCCCATGTATGTTTTATGATGATTATGTATGAATATAGATGTATGGATGCAAATTATTATGATATGCAATAATTTACGATGCTTAGAATAAAAAATCTATATTATTCTTCATAACTTAAATGATAATGCATAATGCATGATGTGATATGCAATGTCTATGTGGATGGATGATTTATGCTATGAGTATGAGATTTATGTATGTTGAGGATTTAAGGATGCGGGATGGATGCATTGGTGATGTTTTTTGTTGACTGTTATGATACTAGGTTAGTGTGAAGAGATGATAGAATAATAAACAATGAATAACCATTGATTCTGATGATTGCTTTAGAAGATCCAACAAGTCTATGATCCATCAAGACTTTATTTGAGATGGTGATGACACAATGCAAGATGCAGGATGAATGCATGATGATGAGTTGCTCACACTTTGGGACTAGAATTTTCTATCATTCCTTATTGTTTGATATAACACATAGATGCGATTCATCAAGGTATTGATAACTAGTATGGCATTGTATCTACTGTAATGGACTTTGAATTTGACAAATAGATAGGATAGTTCTTGTTCACACCTTGACATACAGAAACCTCATTGGAAGGTAAATTAGAAGCTTAGAATATATTGGGCTAAATCATATGCAATGGTCAACAACATACCCTAAACGACCTTCCTACACACAACCAAGCAAGTATGCACCAAGGTTATATTACAAGAATACCCACAAGCACAACAAATGAAATATCATGATCAATGCCCCATCCCTTTAACTCTAAATCATTTTGATAGACATCATCGAGAGGTCCTAGGAATCGTTCATTAAGATAAATCATAAGAAAAGATCAAAGACAAACAATTAGTGTTATCTATATCTCTTGCCTTGTTTAATTTCGCTAAAGTGATAACTAATACTGATGCCCATAGTAGGAAGGATACATCCTAGGACATATTGATCATAAGGTTGTTTGATGTTTAGGAAGATGATACTAAGACGAGCCATTGATAAAAACTTCACCGATGTATTTACCTATGATCTAGACTTGAGATTTTGACACTTAGGTTCTCACTTTATGACTTGCTACACTTGATTTCTACTTGAATTACCAAAGCGTGAAGGCGACAATCAATTTATTATGGATGAAATTTTATTACAAGTGAAAGTGAGATGGGATGGATGGTTTTGGGTTTTCTAGAATATTTCAGTATTTTTGGTATTTTGAAGATGTTTTGAGGTTTTTTTTTTATATTTTGAAAGTTTTATGAATGTTTTGGGCTTTTCGAAATATTTCAATGTTTAGGATTTTTCTCTAGGATTTTCCAATGTTTTTAGTATTTTTTGATATTTGGATGTTTTAGGGTTTTTTGAGGAGTTCCAACCAAGAACCTAAACTAGAAGACCTATACTAGGGGTCTTGGGGGCTGATCAAAGATAAGCCTTTCCTACGTTGTACATGCAAAGACCATGTAGTTTAATAGAGTCGACCCATTTGTAGAATGAAGATATGAATAAATGATGGAAAGTCAGTTTATTATGACGAAATCCTAAATGAATAACCTAGGGTGTCTCAGGGGCACATCAATTATTGCCTTACCTATGTTCAAGCTCAGCGATGCTGTAGTTTGACAGGGGTATGATTTTTTGGATTTTCAATGTTTTGACCTTTTTAGGGATTTTGATGTTTTTGGATGTTTTGGATTTTTAGCTGTAAGAGATTTTGGATGATTTTGGATTTTTTGATAAGATTTTATGAATGTTTTGATGTTTTTAATAAGATTTCCAATGACCTCAAGATATACAAGGACCCAAATATGATCCATAATGAATTTCTCCCAGTGTGATGGGTTAAACTACTTGTATATAGGTAGGACAAATTGACCTCTGAAATATTCCAAGTAGTACTAAAGAGATATGATACTTTCAATCATCAATCTATGATAAGGATGTAGATGAGTGATGGATGAATGGAAACATAAAGAATGATGGGGTCAAAGAGCCAAAGAATAGATGGAGGTGCTTTATTTAGATGAGACACTTTTTTGCCAGGTTTTCACCAAGGTACTTTCCCAAAGTGCCATTGAGGTGGTTTTAACTAGAGGACAATTTTTTTTCTTTACTTTTCAATCCATTTTCTTTTTTTTTTGGATTTTGATCATTTTTTTGATTTTTTTGTATTTTATGGTTTATACCCTTCAAGACTAGGCATAATTTTTTTTGAGATACAAGTTGTTAGTTGGTTCCTGCAAGGGTTCATCTTTAGGTGTTGATAACTGATATGTTCTAGATCCTTAGATTGTGGTGACAATGAAGGGACGCAACCAATTAGGCTCAAATTTTCCTTTATTGTCTTGATCTGGTAGATTATTTTGATTCTATTTAAGGACACGATCCCCTACCTAGAAGGACCGAAATTTGATTCTCTTGTTATAGCTTTGTTTGAGTCGGTTTTGATATACTTGCAAGTGATTAAGGGAAACAAGATGACACATGTCTAGGAATTCTAGCTCATTTAGCCGAGATATTTGGTATGCTTCATCAATCATCATATTCTATAGTGACACTCATAGTGATGGGAGCTCAACCTCAATAGGTAAGATAGATTTTGATCCATAGAACAAGGATAAAGGGGTTGCACCTATTGGTGTAGATACTAGTTTGATAGGCCTAGAGAGAGGGATTTAGCTGCAAATGGTAGACATGGCTAGCTTCGTTGATTTTTTTTTTCAAGATTTTTAGGATGGTTTTGTTTGTAGCCTTGGGGTTAGTACGGGGTAGAGAATCGATGTTGGATGTTGAATTTTTGGCATAGTTCTTTCACATACTAGTTCTTAAAGGGTGTCCCATTGTCTGAGATAAGGGTTTGTGGGACACCATAACGTCAGATTAGGTAATTTAGGATAAACTTAGCAATCTACTTCCTCATTATGTAGGTCACAGTAATGGTTTCTACCCACTTAGTGAAGTACTCAGTGGAGGTTATGATAAACTTGTGGTAGTTAGATGAGGTTGGGGTTATTTTTCCAATGAAGTCAAGTCCCCATTGTGAAAAAGGCCAAGGTGTGATTATGGGTTGTAATTCCTGAGTTGGTGCATGAATCAGATATCCATGTTGCTGAAATTAGACACACTTTTGCACATACTGATGAGGTTCCTTCTCCATAGTTGGCCAATAGTACCTAGTCCTCAATAGTTTCTTAGCTACTGTCATACCACTAGAATGGGAACCACATATGCCATTGTGTACTTATGTTAAATCAATTAAGTCTTCCTCTTGGTTAAGAAATTGTAGTAATTTTCCTTCGATGCTTCGATGATAAAGGGTATTACCTAGGATCACAAATCAGGATGCCTTTTTGATAAAGGTCTTTTTAAAGTTCGAGGTGTTATCAGATGGGAGGGTTTCTCTACTTAGGTAGGTAAATATGTCATGATACCAAGGGGATCCAAGAACAACAACGACACACACGAATTTAGATTTAGGGATTTTTGAAAGTTGGCACGAGAAGTTGTTCTACCAAGAACTCACATTGGAGGACATTGTTCGACATGTCTAATAGTGACCCGATGGTTGCCATGGTGACTATTGCTTTGTTGTTCATGCGAGGAATCTACTCAAAGTTTATGTCTATAAAGAGATCTTTGAGATTTTCTACCATATTCTTGTAAGGGGTGAGCTTGTCATCTTTAGTTTGATAGTCGTTATTGACTTGGTTAATGACTAGATGTGAGTCCATAGACTTTTATTTCTTGAATCTACCACTGAACTACTATCCTTAAGCCCATGATTCAGGCTTTGTACTCAACAATGTTGTTAGAGCATGGAAATGATAGCCTGTATGACTTTGGAATGCAATCACCTTGAGGGGTGATGAAAAGAATGCCTGATCTAGATCCATGTTGGGTGAATGATCCATCAAAGTACATTTTCCATTGATCTACGAGGTTGAGAAGGAATACCGATTCATCAAGAAACTCAAATACCAAAGGAATTTTTGTATAGATGGGTGCTTCTGCTAGTTGGTGTGCGATCACTTGTCCTTTAATTTCCTTGTGCTCCACATACTCTATGTCAAATTTAGTTAAGATCATTACCCATTTGGCCATTCACCCTATAAGAGTTTCCTTAGATAACAAGTATTTTAATGGGTTAATTTTTGCAATTAGTTTGATTTGATGTGACAACATGTAATGTTTGAACTTCTGTGAAGTAAAAACTACTAATAGGCATGCTTTCTCAATAGGTGAATAGTTTATTTCATAGCCCACCAAGGTCCTGCCGATGTAGTAGATAGATCTTTCCTTTTCATTGTCATCATGTTGTGCCAAAAGAGCTCCTAATGCTATTGATGTTGCTAAGATATATAAAATCAATGGCTTGTTTATATTGGCAGCATGAGCATTGGAGGTGTTAGTAGATAATATTTGATTTTTTGGAAAGCTTTATCACACTTGTCATCCCATTTGTAATTTATCCCTTTATGGAGGAGATGTGAAAAGGGATGGATCTTATTTGATAACTACAATCTTCCTTGTAATCTTCTCATTTGTTTTAGTGTTTGTGGTGGTTCCATGTCGAGGTTTGCTTTTACCTTTGATGGATCAATTTCTATCCCTCCTTATGAGGCAATGAATCCAAGAAGTTTCCCTGATGTAACCCCGAAGAAACACTTTTTTGGATTCAATCATACCTTGTATTCTTCAAGCCTATCAAAGATGGGTCCTAAGACTGGTATGTGCTCACTTATTTTCTTTGATTTTTCCAAAATATCATCCACATAATCTTCAACTGTTTTGTGGATCATGTTATGGAAGATGAGGGTCATTTCTTTTTGATAGGTTTCTCCTACATTATTTAACCCAATGTCATCACATTCTAGCAATATGTTCCCCATGGACAAGTGAATGCAGTTTTATGTTGATCCTCGGAGATTATGATTTGATTGTAGCCTGAAAATCCATCCATGAGTGATAGCATTTAATTCCCTACTGTTAATTCTACAATGAGGTTGATGTTGGAAAGAGGAAAATCATCCTTTGGGAATGCTTTGTTTAAGTCTCTAAAATCGGTGCATATTTTGATGCCCCCAGTGGGTTTTGAGATTGGTACTAGGTTTGAAACCCACTCAAGATAATCTATTGGTTAGATGAACTTGATGTCCAAAAGTTTTTGTAACTCTACTTTTACCAAGAGTGCTATCTGACGGTGCATCTTTCTTAACTTCTTCTTGACTGGCTTGGCTTTGAGATATACTGCTAAATGATGCACAACTACTTCAAGATAAAGGGAAGGAATATTTATGTATGACAATGCAAAGTTAGCTCTCTGTTCTTATAGGAATACTGCTAGGTTCCTATGTTCTTCATCCAACAAGGATTCGACATAGAAAGTGATCTAGGGTGCTTCTTTTGTTCCTATATTGACTGGGGTAGCCTTTCCTACTAGCACTGTCGAATTTTTGGGATACATTGCACTAAGGGGAGAATTGAATCCTTCATCCTTGGGTGCCTTAGAGAGGTTTTCATCTTTAGATACGTCCTTTCTTTTTACTATTTTAGGATCAGAGAGTGCTAAAAAGTGGTTTTCACTCAAGGATCTACATTCTAGTTGTACTTGATCAATTTTTCGACTAAAGGATTCAATCGTCTCTCCATAGTATTCCACTATGTCTAGCTCTATGTCGAAACCTGCTTTGTGATCTTCCCATGATAGATTATCATGGAGTTCCATGAATTTTGAGATTGCTTCATCATTTTCGAATAAATCAAGAATCGGTGGTCCTTGTTGGTCTGTGTCAATAAGTTGTGGGTAAACCAAGAATAGTTCAGTGGGTTGATTTCTTTGATCAAAGGATGTAATGGATATCATTAATAGGGAGTTATTCCCAAATAGGTCACCCATATCAAGTGGGAAGTCATCTAAGGTTATGTCACGTAGTGTAGGTGACCAAGAGGAATCCTTAACCAGTTTAATGAAACTACCTGTGCCAATAAGTGTAACCTTGCTAGTAGTACAACCTAAACCAAGATTATTTAATCATTTCTCAGGAACAATAGGTTCTAGGAAGCTATTGTCATTTTGTCCCAGTTTCTCATTCTTGTTATAACCGTTTCCCTTCATGAGATGCAAGCCTTTAGTATCATCCTTCATAGGAAGAATATGGATAGGTCACTCATCTTGATAGATGAGTTTGGAGATATCCTCCTCGTTGACATATTCTTGATTTAGATCCCCCCATTTAGTGAAGGTAGTAGCTTCCATCTTGATTAATTCAGGCTCGATGGTGCTAGATGTAGGTTTCCCATGAGCTTGAGGAGAAAGAGGTAATTCTACTAAGACAAAGGTATCCTTTAGGAGCTTATAATTTCCACAACCATCATCTTGGATTACTGCTTTGAAGTCAGGGATGTTCTGCAAAATGGATGTATTTGTTGCTAAGGTAGATGCAAGAGATGGCAAATCAACAAATGAGGTAGGTATGGATGTAGGCCCTTCATTATTCTTCGGTACTTGGGGGATCTTATAGAACCTTTCCTCAAGATTATTGCAGTAGCAAAAGGATCAAAATATCCATAGATGGTAACTTCTCTACCTTTGAAAGGAAACTTGACACATTGATGGTAGGTTGAAGCCACAACTTTTAAGGCATGGATCCATGGTGGACCAAGTAGGATACTATATGGAAGGTCAAGATGTATCACTTGGAAAGTAGTTTCTGCAATGATAGGTCCCACTTGAATGGGTAATGTAATGATTCCCTATGATACCTACTCTTGGTCGTCATATGCCCTGATGGTGGTTTTCTCAATTGTATCTATGAACATAAAAATTCCCAAGCTCCCTTTGGGTGAGTTTATTTTGCCTAAGTACCAGCCGCGCCATCTTTTGAGAAAAGGGTAAGGTTGGGCTCCCTTTCACACAAGCCTATGCCAGTACCACCACTTATCAGTTGAGTGCTCTTCGCAAGATTTTCCTCTTGTTACTTTTCAAAAACTTGTGATAGGTTTCCACGTGCCAGCCATTCAAAAACTTTTGAGTCTCTTCGTGTTGCTTCCCTTTTAGGTCCCGAATGCCTGCCACATAGCATCAGTTCACGTACATTTCTTGGCGGACCCCACCATTCAGCGCAATATACAAAAGACCTCCACGTGTCTTCATAGTGCAAGTTATTCATCACTCAAGGGAAATGATTAGCATCAGGTCCTGATCGTTTGCCATATGATCTTTCAAAGGCTTCGTTGCGAAGAAAAACCAAGCAGGCGACAACTATCACCAGCTTCCACGTTCTATAACTTCCATCATGAGTGAATTGCACATGTCTAAGTGCTGGTATGTTGGGACCACTACCATCATTCGTAGGGGATGCATCTAGCCTTTCCACATCCCCATTCATGGACTGAATCTTTTATGTTGTAACAACCAGGGAAAAATCATTGCTAAAACATCATTGCTCATGATCATAGAATATTTCTTGTTGCTTGCTCATCAAGTTAGGTTTCCATTATATATGCTGCTTCTTAATTCGAAGCAAAGGGGTTTCAGAAGTTCCAAGAGTTCCAAATTTTGTTTTCGGTGGAATAATTAATAGAAGAACCAAAACTTTATTTCCTTTATTAGATTATTGTAAAAGAACTCACAGACTATGCCATTGTCTGACCTTTCTATTTTCTTCGATATTTGATAAGTTTTACTGTGCCATTGTTGTACTAAATGTATCATTTTCAAACTTCTATAAATCAATACAAATTGTTGGTTTAGATCATGTCTTGAACTCTTCTTTCTAGAAAATGTGTACAAATTTTATTTTATGTCATATAAGTGAATCATTCAAGATTCTATCTTTGTTTTTCCATTCTGGAACACAATAGACCACCAATAGGCCCTTAAGTCTTATCCCCAAGATAGATTTATCGTGCCTAAAATCTAAGTCTCGGTGCGTCACCTAGTTAGATCATTTTATTTTATATTTGCTTGCTTTTCCCATTCCAAAACCCTAGTTATAGAAGAAGCCAACTTCTTTAAATTATAAAGGTCACTTAATTTGGTGCAATAGGTCCCCCATAAAATTGAGTTTCCCATAAGAGGCTATTACCGTGACAAATTTGGACATCAACATTTTTTTATTTTCGTGGCACAACCGATGAGACCTAGAACATAACCAAATCAAAAGGGTGTGTAAGTCATAATGATGATCGCAAACTAAAACTATGTGGCTTGGGATGTCAGAAGTCCTCTTGTTGCCCCAATAGCACCTACTGTATGGCCCCTATCCTGGTCTCTGCTCTTAAATCTATTCCAAAATTTACCAGAGATGGCTTAAGAACACCATCCAAACATCTGCAAGACATTGTAGACATGTGTTTGGTGCACGGAGTAACAAATCATAATATAGCACTGAGATTGCTTGCAACTTCATTCAAAGGAAGAGTGCTAGATTGGTACCACACTCTACCTGCCAATACCATTGGCACTTGGGATGAGCTCGGATACCCATTTTACGAGAGATTTTCTAATAAGGAGATAGATCTTCATTGTACCACCAACTGTCGACAATAAAGTGGGCCTCATCCAAAGCCATGACAGATTTCAATGCCCAATTTCATACAACCTGACAGAGAATCCAGAATGCCATTCGACCGCCGCTTGAGTTAGCATTCATGTTCTACCTAAATTCCATCAACATCAAAATTTCCATGATGATCCAGTCACTTAGAGGAGCCACATTACTAGATGCGTACATTATAGTGGTGAAAGCAGAGAATAATCTAATCCACACTGGGAAGTTGCCACCTCGACCCATTATGTCGATCTTCCTTGAAATATCAACTTCTAATCAGGAGATTCCATCTACTAGCACAGCCATGCCGCTACCACCATCTATGTACACATATCCAAGCATGTAATCAAATTCTGCTTCTACATTTGGCACTCTGAAAGACAAGATGAGAGACATAAGGGAGATGTTGTGAACTTGACAAATGAAGTAACCACTATCAAACGCAATCATGCTGCTCCTTTGAGACCAACCTATCAAAGTTATTAGGGTAACAAACCCTCTTACCAACAAAACCAATATCAAGAGGCCACATGCACAACTCCGTCGACTCAAATAAATAACCAAATAGTACTAGTACCAACTTTGTTGGGAACTACTCAGACAAGTACGAGCAGGGAACTAACTTTCGGGCAGAACAATGTCACCAAAGATTTCACTGCTTGGTGCTATCCTTGCGACGACACTCGTATGCCTTGAAATTTCCCTCATGGAAATTTACAACAAAAAATCATCGAAGAACATAGGCAAGGTGCAACGACGAGTTCAAGAGGGTATATATAAACCTATTCTGCATTTGAAGATGTGGTTCTCACCTCACAAATGCAAGAAATGTCCCTAGAGAAAGAAGGTGACATAGCTCATGAACGTGCCCTCCTTTCCTAGATGGAAGGGGATGAAGCAGTGTTCACTTATGAAACATCCACAGTGGTGACCGTGAAGGTGCAATCCAATTACAACACCTAATCAAAGAGAATATTTACAAGTGAGTTGGTCACTCCACAACCTAGAAGTGTTATGAACCAACTCCCTAGCCCTTCTCTAGTTGCTCCAGAGCCTCAAATGCAAAAATAAATTACTACCACCAAGGCAAAGGAAAAAAAGCCTCCAAATCCATCACCCATCAACGTGGTTGAAAAATTGAAGAAATCTTCCACTAATGTGTCCCTTTGGGATATGTTAGCTATTCTAGAACAAAAATCATTACTATAGGAAGCCCTGCAGAAAGATATAGTTGAACAACCAACAAAACAAGCTTCTCAAAGAGCCATTGATGCATCAAGACCAGCCAAAGTCTTAACGAACATTGCATAAGAAGTTCCGACAAAGGGAAAAGAGGAGAAGCCAAAACCTAGACCCTTCTTCCTAACTCTCATTGTTGGGAAGAAACTATTGCATAACTCCTCCATGATTGAATCCTGTGCCAGTACCACAGTCATTCCCAAGCAGATAGATGAAGCCTTAGGACTTAGCTACATACCCCTAAAGAGGGGAGTTATGTAGCTAGATGGAAACAAGGTCGAAATTGTAGGCCTCATTAAAGATCTCCCTTTGACCTTGTTTGCCTATCCTAGCATCACAGTGCCAAAAGATACCATGATCATTGATGTTCCCCCCATGTTTGACCTCTGTCTATCACAAGAATTTATGACAAAGATAGGTGGATACCTTTCTTTGGATTGGTCTCACCTAATTCTATGAACCAAGTACGGATATAAGGTGAAAATTGTATCAAAATCCCTGCATTTAGAGCATGTGGCCGATGAAGCCATGAATAACTATGAGGCTACCCATGCTTCTCCCAAAAAATAAGAAATCAAAGCCACTCAAACCTCTTATACAAAAGAAGAGGTTGTTGGTAGCAAGCCGAAGATAGAAGAGGAGGTGACCGAATACAAAGCCACTTCTGAAGAAGTATTTTTTAGAAAAAATGCAGATACAAACCCTTTTGACAACTATCATGCTACATGATTGTGCACCTACATCATCTATGATGAGGATCAAGAGTTGTCAAAGATAGCAAAGGATTCAACAGCTGCTCAAACCTCAGAGCTATGAATATCGCACTTTGATGGTGCAAGATGCAAACTTGGTGTTGGTGCTGGGATATGCCTAACATCCCTAAATGATGAGAAAATTCTCAGATCTTTCCACTTTTAGTTTGATTTCTCAAAAAATGAGGCCAAACATGAGGGTCTTGTGCAAGGACTAAGCCTCGTGGAGCGCATGGGTATCAAATTAATAAAAGTGTTTGGAGATTTTGAACTAATAATCAATCAAGTTAGAAACACTTTTGCTGCGAAAAATGTTCGCATGTGATCTTATAGACACAAAGTATGGGAGCTCAATGAAAATTTTGAAGCCTTCGACATCCACATGATGTCAAGGGAGCAAAATTCAGCTGCGGATCGCATGGAAACGATTGGATCTCAATTTGATCCTATTTTTGACTTGATGGAAAATATACACTCAGTACAAGTAATCATCTGACCATCCATTCCAGAAAATGATTAAAGTTGGAAAGTGTTCGAAAGTGATGAACACATTTCCTTGTTCATTCAGTAGTTAGGTGAGTTTGTCGATCAACTCCAGCCAAATATTAAAGAAGCATACGAAGGACTGATCATTCAATTGAGGTCAAAAAAACTTACGAAAGGGTTGGTCACACTTGAAAATATTTTTGACTATGATGATGCAAGAAATAATAGGAGAAATTTTGTGGCAAACCAAGCGGACTACGTCAACCTTGAGGTCGAAAGTGAAAGAAAACTGAAAGTCAGGAAAGAGGTCCCACAAAGAAACAAAGATAGGTTGATCCACCTTTGTGAAGAATACAAAGGAGTAATAGCATGGTATTATGAAGACCTCAGAGGATATGATCATGGTATCATCCATCATACCATTGAACTCATGGAGGGTGCTAAACCTGTCCGACAAAAACAACGGCCTATCAATCCAAAGATTGAAGCCTTGATGGCACAAGAGCTAGGAAAGTTGATCCAGTCAAGGATCATATTTCCAATCAAACAAAACACTTGGGTTTCTAACCTCATGATAGTTTGAAAAAAAGAATAGAGATATTCATCTCTATGTTGACTTTCGCGACCTGAAAAAAGCATCACTAAAATATCATTATCCGTTGCCTTCCATGGAATCCATTCTGCAGACCGTGGCAGGTTCGAAAATATTTTCTCTACTGGACGGCTTCTCGGGCTATAATTAGATCTGAGTCAAAGAAGAAGATCAATATAAAACTATGTTCACCACCAAATGGGGAACATTTGCATATGCCAAAATTCCCTTCGGCCTATCAAATGTGGGAGCTACCTTTCATCAGGCAATGGACATCGCCTTCAGTGAACTAATCAATAAGATCATCCTCATCTATTTAGATGACCTAATTGTGTTTTCCAAGTCAAAAGATGACCATTTCAATCATATGGAAATAGTTTTCAAAAGGTTCCAAGAGTTTGGGGTATCCTTGAACCCCAAAAAATGTGTTTTTGGTGTTCCACAAGACAAACTACTAGGGCATGTGGTGTCGAGAGATGAGATTGCTATCGATCCTGAAAGGGTGAAGGCGATCAGAGAACTTCCCCTTCCATTCAACATAAAGGGAGTTTAGTCCTTCCTGGGAAAAGTAAATTTCGTAAGAAAATTCATCTCTGATTTTGCAGGATTAATTTGGCCAATCACTCTGATGCTAAAAGAGGACCAATTATTCAAGTGGACAAAGGAAGCAAAAGAAGCCTTTGATAAGGTAAAATACGTTATTTCTTCAGCCCTTGTGTTGGTAAATCCGGACTTGCCCAAAGAATTCATGATGTATGTTTTTAGTAGCAAGATAAGCATTGCTACTGTCCTAACCTAGAAGGACAACGAAGGAAAGGGAGAACACCCAATAGAATTTCACTCTCGGACTCTGAAAGAATATGAGGCAAACTACAACTTCGTCGAAAGACAAGCATTCACAATAGTAAAGGGACTCAAAAAGTTCCGACATCTGATATGTTGCAACAAGGTGATCATTTGTATCACACACTCCAATGTGTGTGAATATATTATGAAAGGAGTGTTGGTGTAAATAATTTTTTACCTTTTACACATTGTCTTAAGTTTAACTCAGGACACATATATTTAATATTTGTTAATATTTATCTCGGGTAGTTTCACCCGTGACTCATCTTGTTTTATGATGGTGAGTTTGTTCACCGCAATTCTTGCCTATTTAATAGGCTTCTATGTACATGATTATTCAATCATCTTATCTTTTAATAAAGCTTACCACATATTTTGGTGATAATTATTTTCTCGGCTGTGAAGGATGAGTTGCAGGTTGCTCCTGGATAATTTGAAGCTTTGCTCCAATTCTAAAAAAATCTAACATGGTATCAGAGCAGACCTCCTGCCCTTCCTTCCGCTGAGAATTTTTTGCCTGTTGGTGAGCTTGAGAGCTAAGTGAGGTCACCGGTGTTTTGGTAGACCTCCGTGTGGTTAGCTTGCACCTATTTTCACAAAAAATATTTTTGCGATTTGTTTATCATAAATTTGGGGCAAATTTACATTTTATTGTAAATCAGGCATATATTTTGCAAATTTGTGGCAAAATATCTGGATAATCATCATAGAGTACAGATCGACAGTCCTTGTGGGACAGATCGGGTCTGCATCACAGTCCTTTCTTGCAATCGTTGGCCTTAAATCCATTTTAATTTTTTTAGTTTGACATTTATCACAGGCTTATTCCATCAGCGTCCTTTGTTGTTTGTTCGGCCTATCATTTCCACATCGATCGACCTTTTCCACTCCCACCCATGGGCATATTCTTGTCTCTCACTGGCCCTTCCAAGCATTCATCAATGGGTACAATGCCATCTAAATCGTAGCCTGGTTTGTAAGTGTTTTGCCAACACATATTTGATTTCATCTTTCATCGTCGAATATTAATATAACATCGGTCAAAACTTGGTCGGTGCCACGTTCCTCCGTCATCAGACCTGGTACCAATGGGAAGATCTTAGATTTCATTTCTTGTCTTCCATCCATGTCCCTTGCATACACCCTCATCAGTGGTTTGAGCGGTCTGCACATTATCGGCCATCTTCTACGTCACCGGTCTCATCACCTGCATTTGGTAGTTGGTTTCTACTTAAGCCTGTGCATTCATCGACCTGTCCACTGTCAAATAGCCAATCAAGATCAAATCATCGCAGGGGGTTGCAATAAAATTGTCATTGTAATCATAGGTTTATTAAATGCTCTTTGTGGGTGGTTTATTTTTGAATCAAGGGGTATCATTTACCCTCACATCTTTGTGTCATCGACTTCGTGAAGATCATCGCACCGTACGATGATCTTATTATTTGCAAGTTCATATCGGCATACACCAGCTTGTCCGGTCGCTACTAAACATCTTTTCACCAACGCGTTTATTCATAGGTTCATTTGATCAAAGTCTTTTGTATTAAAAATCTGATAGTTTTTACTTGTCATGGTCAACTAATTTTAGAAGGTTTTTGTTATGTATTAAGATCTTCCAAAAGCTTAAGCCATCCAGTCAGTGTTTTTTTTAGCTTCTTGCAATATTTTTGCCTATGGTCCTATGGGAGACTAAATCTTAAGCCCCTAGGTGCCAAAATTTCTCCAGAGTAGCCTTTGAGATTCTATATTTTCCCCACAAGTGTCTTTTATAGGCATTTTTTTACATTTTATCATAACTTTTGAAAATTGGGCACCCCTCTCCGTTGGAGTTTTCCATTTTGCACCTTCCAGTATTGTAAATGCACTAATTTATAAAGTGCCAATTATTTTTTGTTGGGGGGGATTCTTTATTGAGTGAAAAAGGGGGGGTCTCTCTCTGTGTTCTTGCATTTTTTCTCTCACACTACAACAACAATCTAAAATGGATAATCGGTTCCTCTACTCACACCATACAATTATTTTGAGTGGAAAAATGAAATGGAAATTCACTTAAGAAAGTTAAAATTGTATAGAATAACAATGGGTATTGATAAGGAACCTATAGAAGATGAAGATAAGCCTAAATGGTTCAACAAGTGTGATGAAGCTTTTGGCACCTTATGCATGGCTATATCTCCTGATTTACGCTTTCATATTATGTCTGCAAAATCACCAAATTAAGTGTGGAATATTTTAAATACTCTCTTTGGTAAACATGATGATTTGAGAGCACATTCATTGGAGAATGAGCTCATAGGATTAAGCCCATGAAATTTTGTCACCATTCAGGATTTCTTTACTAAATTGAATGTCATAAGATTGTAGTTGGAACAATGTGGAGTTAAAAATAATGACTCACAGTTGATTTTAAGCATTCTTTCAAAACTTGGTCCTGATTATGCAGTGTTTGTTTCTACATTTCATGCAATGAAAAGAGCCTAAAGAAAAGGATTTACTATGCCTTCTCTAGGTGAGTTCGCAGTTGATCTCACAAAGGAGCAAGATAAATTGATTCAAATGGGCATTATTAAATCTAAATCGTCCAAGTCTCAAGCCTTGACTGCAAAAAAGGGCACTAATAAGAAAAATAAGAAACAACAGAACCAAGGAGATAGAAAGAAAGATTCAGATAAATCTTCATCTACTTCTAAAGTAGACTCAAAAAAAGAGGATTCATCTAAGAAGGAGAAGTCCACTTGTGCATATTGCAAGAGGAGTGGACATGAAGAACATTCTTGTTACAAGAAGGAATTAGATGAACTGAAACATCTTCTTGAAAAGAACAACATCAGTTTGCCTTCTCGAATGGTTGATTCAACTTCTTCTTCTAATTTAATAAATTCAAAACAAACAGAATCTGATAAGGAAAAGGGCCATACTACAGCGGTAGGTAAATCAAAAGGTAAAGTTGTTTGTGCTTCTACAGGTCTTGGATCAAGAAGATGGCTCCTAGATTCTGGAGCTTCTCATCACATGGCTTCTACACAGTCCTTGATCTCTTCTTTTGATCCTTATGTTATGCCACCTATTCTTATGGGAAAAAATACATACATAGATGTAATTGGGAAAGGATATTTTGATATTGGGGATGGAACTTTCAATGATGTTTTATGTGTACCTCACTTGAAAAACAATCTTCTTTCCATCTATCAGATCACTCATGGTGGAGCAGGGAAGACTGTGGAATTCACACCTGATTCAGTTATCATCAGAGACTTGGAGAGCAGAGAGATAATTTCTACTGGGATAGTTGATCATGAATCTTAGTTGTATACCTTTTCAGACTTTGCACCTGATGATGGTTCTAATCCTTTGGTTGTTGATCACACTCCTTGTGTAACATTTGATTTTGAGGAGAATTTTGGCTATTTGAATCTTGGTATTTTCACATCAGATCCAGTTATTGAGCCTTGAATTCCTTCTCCTCTATCTATTGTTGCTTCTGAGGATACTTGTGCTACATTCATGGCTACTTGTAATTCAGTGTAGCAGGATACATATCATCTTCTAGATATAGCTACTTGGGATGACTACTTGACAAACATTGGAGGTTTGTTTATGGAGTCTCATATTTCAGACTTGGGAGACACTATTCATGACATTCATCTTCTCTTTGATGAAGTTGATTCTTCTTTAGTTGTTGTGGAGGAACCTTTGGATCTTCTTGTTCAATCTCCACATGATCATTCCTCACAGTTTGACATGAGTGTGGATACTTTTGAGCAACATTTGGAGGAGGCATCTTTGTCTTCAGAGAAGATAGTTGAGTCTTTGGATCTTGTTCTACATACATCTCTACTAGGTTCTGGATTGTCATCTTCATCAGTGTGGCCTAGAATGCCTGATTTGATGGTGGCAGATTTCGGCATCGACATGGAGATAGATGAGCAATTTTCAGAGGCTTCTTACAATTTTATCTTTCTTCCCTTATACTGCTTTCAGGAATGGGAAGACATTCTTCATGCACCTTTGGTTTTTTTTCTTTCTAAGGGGAGGGACATTGTTCGACGATCATGGACCATCTTCTACATCCATTTTCGAGCATCAACCATTGGTACAAATGACTTCTTGAGTCTTTCTTATCCTTTCTATTTTGGAGGGGACTTCTTCCTTGCATGGGATTATTTTTTGTGTTGGGAAACTTTTTTTATTTTCTCTCTTTTGGGGAGGAGTTTTGTACCACTGGGTTTTCTCCTTTTCTCTGATTATGAGAGATTTCATTTACATTTGTACATGAGTACCTAATATGGCCTCATTTTCGGGACTCATGTTTGCATAATAATCTCCCTAAGTTTGCACTTAAGGGGGGGTGTTGGTGTAAATAGGTTTTTACCTTTTACACATTGTCTTAAGTTTATCTTAGGAAACATATATTTAATATTTGTTAATATTTGTCTCGGGTAGTTTCACCTGTGACTCATCTTGTTTTATACCGGTGAGTTTGTTCACCGCAATTCTTGCCTATTTAATAGGCTTCTATGTACATGATTATTCAATCATCTTAGATTTTAATAAAGCTTATCACATACTTTGGTGATAATTATTTTCTCGGCTGTGAAGGTTGAGTTGTAGGTTGCTCCTGGATAATTTGGAACTTTTCTCCAATTCTTGAAAAATATAACAAGGAGATATCACCAAAAAGAGGGTCAACTGGATCACTAAGATCTTGGAATATGACATTGAAGTCAAGCCCATGAAGACCATCAAAGGAAGAGGTCTGTGTGAATATTTGGCACACAGTGAAGAAACAAAAACAAAAATAGAGCAAACGGAACCAATCCTAATGAATGATTCATAACTCAAGGGATGTTGGCTAATAGACAGGACAAGATTTATGCACATTGGAAAATATCCATTAGGTCTCCCTTTGTAGAAAAGAAGGTTCTACCGATTACAAAGCAATGGGTATGCAATCATTGAAGGGGTTCTCTTCAGGAGAATTTTCAATGGCGTCCTGCTATGATGTGTCACTATGGAGCAAGCGAGGAAAATTATTGACACATTCCATAGCAACCCTGAAGGGGGACACTTCTCTGCAAAAATTACCACCATCAAAATCTTGCATGATGGGTACTTCTAGCCCATGTTGTTAAATGATTCCTACAAAATGATAAAGACCTACAAGGAATGCCAATTCTATGCAGGGAGGAGGAAAATTTCCGTCATGCCTCTTAATTCGATAGTATTG
The DNA here is from genome assembly GCA_007115665.2 of Sequoiadendron giganteum. Lineage (NCBI taxonomy): Eukaryota > Viridiplantae > Streptophyta > Pinopsida > Cupressales > Cupressaceae > Sequoiadendron > Sequoiadendron giganteum. The sequence continues at coordinate 557,300,653 of CM021102.1, forward strand.
GATGAACCATTCACAAAATAGGGACTAGAATTCATAGGAATGATCAACCCAACTTCTAGCGTTAACCATAGGTGGATTCTCACAATGACATATTACTTTATAAGATGGACTGAAGCCGTACCCCTAAACAATGCAACCGAAGCAGAAATTATGGATTTTCCTGAAGGTAACAAGGTTCGACCCACCGAAGACCATCATCTCAGACAATTCCAAAGCATTCCTAGGCTCTAAGGTATGTCAGTTCACACTTACACATGGAATATTCCTGAAAACCTCATCAAACTATTACCCGCAAGGGAATGGCCTGGTTGAGTCAACTAATAAGAATTTAGTCTGACTCATCAAAAGGGTCGAGTCCGATCATGAGAAGGAATGGCATAAGAATCTTCGAACAAAATTATGGGTGGACTACATAACTCCTAAGAAAGCCCTGAAGACTTCGCCATATGAGATAGTATAAGGAAAAAAGAACTATTGCCTATCTCTATAGAGATACCCGCACTGCAATTACTCAAGTCTTTAGAGATTGAAGAGAATGGAGCAATGGAGGTTCGTTTGGATGAATTATTGGAGGTGAAAGAGAAAAGGGAGAAATCCCTAATAGCCATGACTAATCGCCAGTAGGTGATTAATAAATGGTTTGAAAAGAAGGCTTCAGACCAATGTCTAAAATGTAGAGACCTGCTACTAAAGTATAATGAAAGAGTCGTAAAACCTGGACATCATGTAAGATTTGACAAGCTATGGGAAGGGCCTTTCAAAATAATTTAGTGCAAATAGAACAATGCATTTGAATTAGAAAATATGGAACAAGAGCCACTTGGAATTCCGGTCAACAAAATTCACTTAAAATTGTTCAATTAGGCTGCAGTCATTTTATGCAGATGTAAATTGTAAAAATGTAATTAGTTTTCCTTTTCGTGTTTTTTGGGCTGATTCTTTTATCACATTTTTCACAGTTACATCGAGCGGGGAAAATTTTATGAGGCCCATTATTACAAGAACAGAGAAAAATCATGCCACTTAGCTTGCAGAATTGAAATTTAGATGTCGAAGATTCAGCCCGTGTTGTGAAAACAAAGGAAAGAAGACAAAGAGGTTTAAACATAAGCAAGTATATATGATATATATATATATATATATCATGATAAAACATTGTCAAAATGGCTCTATGGCTAAATATTCAAAAGTATAACCATATATATAACTTTATTACATACATATATGTGAGCCTTCATTCAGGCATATATATACAAAAGAAAAAAGCATGTCAAACTTCATATCTCTACCTTACAGGTATTGCCCCATCAATTGGGAAATTGTCGAGAGCAATTAGAAGATTATCAGTAGCAATAGGACCTGTGGCAGAAGCATCATCAACACCCATGAAGAGTAGTGGAGGGAACACATGGTTCCTAAAATTGGTATACCAATCCACGTCATAATACAACACGATGTTGTAGCAAAGCAGCAGGAAATGGCATGCATGGGTGGTCTTGTCACGATGCTCTGCAAATGATTGAATCCAAAAACCACTCAAGAACAATACCCACGACACCACTATGTCTTCTTCAACATGCTTCCTCAGGTCACTCACAACGGGAAGTCCCAGGCCATACACCGCATTGCTCACCGCCTCCCCAAGACCCCCAAGGTAATTCTTTAGGAAAATATGAACCGCCAAACGAAGAATCATAGCTTTCAGAGCCTGAGCATCAAGCAAAGAAGCAACAAAGAGTGAACTGATATCAGTGTTTACTCGATATTTATCCTCATATTCAATATAGTCTCTACCCATGACCCACTTGATGGCTATGATAGCCAGTGAATATTTATTCTTTGTCAAACATTTTAGGCGCCTACTCGAGATCTCTCCCAGGAAAGCTATTTGAGCCTTGTTGCACACTAACCTGATTGGAGTATTCATTATATCAGCCTTTGCTTAGAACACTCAAGATTATTGCTATTCGAATATCAAACCTATCCAATCACCTAAGGCTATTTCGCTAAGTATGTTCTCGCTACTGAATTAGGGCTCATTTATAGAAATATCCGAGATAGCCAACATACAAATCATGAGGGTAATTGAGTGCTTACTCAAAAATACCACAAAAGGCCAGCTCGATATTCTAGCCCTATTGCATCTATAGGTACAAATTTCTGCATGCAAGCTTAAGGACTGGTAATCAATTAACGCAAAATGGTGGCAGTCCCAGGTGACATCTCATACGGACAATAGCTAGGTGGCATGGTGCAAGCCGTTTTGAGCTCCAAGGGTGAACTCAAAACTTTTCAAAGTACTCATTGCGATTTCAGCTTGATCACACTTTAAGAGAAATTAATTGCTAAAGCAGACAAGGAGATGATAGGCATCACACCTGTGTCTCAATTGCCCATGAAAATCATGCCGAAAGGATGCTATTACCAATACAATTATGAATTCATGTCTTTTCAAAAGAGGCAAGTAGCAATTCACAACAATGGAGTTGGAAATACATGTTGAATTAAATGCAAAAGGTAGTCATTACCTAGCTATTTGAATGCAAGAAATCAAAGAAATTCCAAGTGTCGCATGCAAAAATTAGGACAAAACAAAAAAAATTCTCCAACATGCAAAAGGAAATTAAAAAGGAACCAAGTATCATGCAATTTATAGTGGAAGGAGTTGGGAATAGGAGATTGTAGGGAATTCAATACCCCGGTGTGAATTAAACCTAAAACTAAAGGCTTCCTGGTGTTAAAATCCAGAGCCTTGCATTGTGTTTTACGTTTTATTCATACCGCTTCAGTGTGCTTTATGGGTAAAGAATTTGCAAAAGGATGGCTACCGCTCAAGATTCCCAAGAAGAATTGCAGGAAGGAGGAGCAAAAAGATTGTTTAACATCATGCATGCAACACTAAGAACCTATGTCTTCGAAGATGTCTCTTATGCCATGCATGGAATACCAGAGAAGCCAACTTGGGTGAACACTCAAGTTGCAGAAAAGAAGAGCCCTCACAAGGAAAATAAAAAAATTAAAGAAGAGTGGGAGAACATTCATGACCCCATTCTTGCAAGGAATCCCAAGTCACTAAGGGAAGTGGCTTGTGAAAGGATGAAAAAGAATAGCGACCCAGATTCATTGGCACAAAAATGTTGGAACAGTGGGTTGCCTTAATATATGGTCCCTTTAGTGCACCACTTCCCTGAATTGGTTGATGAGGCCATCAAACACTTCAACCTGGAGACCAACACTATTGAAGACTGAGAGGTAATTGTGAACATATGAAAACAAGCTATCTGGAATATTCTTTGCATCTTAGAGGAAAGATTCAAAGTGAAAAAAATGGAGCAATTCACTCTAACAAAAGGAGATTCCTATTGGAGAAGCATAGACCTCACAATGAACTTCTACAACAAAGAGACTCAGAATAAGACAATGAAGATCCCTGTTGTGCATAAGATCTTCCATGCTGATATGAGGGACACATTCTCAATGATGGCATTCGTTTGTTGACCGGACTCCGACAAGGAGGTTCAGGAGTTTCAACTAGGATTGGGCTTTCAATTGCAAAGACAATATTCTCTTTTCTTGTATGATTTCGTTGAATTTCTCGAGAAAGAGATGCTCAACCAGATAGCTAAATACAAGCTTCAAGGTAGGTTTAGGTTCCCATATTTCCTTGTGCATATGTTCTTGCACTAGAACCCCAACTTATTTCAAAGGAATTTTGAGCTCTCTATCTTTGATGAAAATAATAATAAGAAGGCAGTTTCCATATGGAATCCACTCCTCTCAGTGACATTTGACTATTATGCATTTTCAGATTATTATATCCGATTTTGTAAGATTTAAGAGGAGATAACACCATCTTATGGATCAGCTTGGATCAAGATGAGTTCATGCAGAACTTTGTTCCAAGGTGTGACTAGTTTCTGGGCAGGGACTTCACATTCATCTAATTGCGTGATTTCACCAGAGAGCCCTTTTGGCTTCCATCATGTCTTACAAATCAGGTATTGGCACTGGAGGTTTTCTGCCAGGTTTCAATAATTGACAACAAATTTTGTAGTGGGATGGCATTTTTCTATCCTTCGATAAGCTTCAAGAGTGTGGCCATGGCTAAGAGGAAGGATCATGACATATTGAGGTGAAGTTGGCTCATCTTGGGTTGGTATGGATCTATGACAAATGGAACTACAACCCTGACAATGACCTACCAAAAAAATATGTCAAGGTAACGCACTGTCCCTAACCTTACTGGGAAGAGCGTCAAAATCCAGTTTTAGATGCAGATGAATGTATTGCTGACTTGGCCTCAATTATTGCTGAAGAAATTGTCAGCCACCCTAGCCGAGGTTCTACTACTAGACTGGGCAGTTTTAAAAAACCAAAAAGATGGGAACAACCCTATGTAATGATTTGTTAAAAATTTACGACTGGAAGGAGGATAAGATCAATAATTTCTAGATATACCACCAAGAAACCCATTAGAATGAGGCTCCCTATAATAGCCTAAAGAAGGATGACAAGTTTGAAAAATTGTGGAACAACAAGCATCTAGATTCCGACGAGAACAGTGAAAAGAATTCCAGTTCCGAGAAAGTTGAGTCACAGTTAGATAAAGGGGCTCAATCGGAAGGATAAATACATGACACCCCTGCACAACAAAAGGAGATGACATTGAAATAACCTGTTAAGGTTTCCTCTAATGTATAGGTCAATATATCGAGTGCAAGGTCTTGACTAAATCACACCTGGATAGCAAGGAGAAACCTAGAAACCTCGCCAAAGCAAGTTGAAACCGTAGTAGTTGATAGCTCACCACCAGCAGAGCGGCAACGAATCGAGGCACTTTTGAGAGAATGTTCACAGGAACCAGGCGCAAAAGAAGAGCCAACAACAGATCAAGAACCATAGTCATCTGCACCGTAGGTATCTTTTGATCCCTCTTCTCTAGTTTCATAAACCTTGGTCAACCCTATTGTATCCGTGACACATCTTGTTTCATGCGCCGACCAATGCATTTTGGCCTCCACTTCAACAATTGTGGGAGGTTTCACACAATTCACTCATGTAGCCCCATTTTCCCTTACTCCTCCATCGAACCTCACACCATTATCCTTGGCCCATACCATTTCCTAGAGCGTAGTGCACTCTGCCCCTGCTACCTTCATTAATACATCCCCTACCACAAAAATATTGGAGCCGATCCACTCTTCCCAGCAAGTGGAGACCATCATGACTCCACTCTCTTCGGGCCCTGCTGGTTCAAAGTTTGATTACTGGAGTATCCCCCCTTTCTCACCTCATACTATCAAGATTTTGAAGAAGAAGTCACTTGCGACTAATGTCCTTTCATTTCCTTTTTCTCTTCCTCCCGGTGCACCTTTCGTAGGTGGAATCATCAGATCACCCATTGAATTCTTGTTGAAAGGTGGTAAAACCAAGCAAGCACAAGCAATTAGAACCCAACAAAGAAGATCAAAGGATGCCAAGAAGCCAATAGAGCTAAAATTACACACTATTTTTCATGAGGCTTAGAAGTCGCTGCATTTTGCGACAATGCTACCGACTGTCAGCAAACTGCAAGGGGAGATGCAACCGGATGACTACAACATGTATGCCATGGGGCTCGACTTGAGCATGGCCCAACCATGGGATAAGGTGGAACTCATGGAGGAAATGCAATGGGTAGTGACCAATGACTTTCTTAAGTCTGGTCGCCAGCTCAAGAAAAAGGAAGAAGAGATAAAAAAACTTGAAGGATAGAGTCAACGTCTTGGTTATCAAGGAAAAGGCTATGGAGGCTAAATTTAAGTGCCTATCATAGAAAAGAGAGGCCGAATAAGTAAAGCTCTAAGAAGAGCTTGTAAGACTTTAGTCAGTTGATCCTAATCCAGTCGTTGAGCTACAACAAAAGAATCAAAAATATCGGGACCAGTTGGCAAGAGTGGAGCAAAAAATGCAGCAGAAAGATATAACTTTCCAACACCAGTAGAATCAATTGGAGAACAAAATCATAGAGCTCAATTTTTCACTAGAGAAACAAGCGATGAAAAAATAACGAGCTGAAACTATCTGGCTCACAGAGTTGCAGAAGCTGCAAGGACAACTCACCACGACAAACCAAAAGTTTTTCGAGCTCACACATGATATAGAACAAAGGGATGAGGAGATCACCCTATTGAAGGATTCGGCCTTACCTTCAGCCAATCAAAAAAACCTCCTACAAATAGCCCAGTAGTTATACATCTCATATTGGGAAAGAGTGAAGGAATTCTGCCTAACTCTATGACCGACACTCTGTTTTGTGGCAGAGGAAACAAATCTTAGTAGATGGTTTTGTGAGGCATTGAGAAAATTCCTCATCCCATCATGGAGAGAGTTCCAAAGGCTGAAGAATTATTAAATAGGTTATATTAGGTCTCAGATGAGATCTTGGTAGATGCAGGGGTTGAAGACCGAGGGGCACTGCTAAAACAACTAACAGGGTAATCAACTACCACAAAGTTATCCTTCATGCCAATGAATGTGTTGCCAAGCTGGATCAAGCCATGAATAGCATAAGGGCTAGTTTCTCCCACCTAACTCAGATGGGTTTACCTTCTCTATTCCTTAAGGATGAGTTAGTGTCCGCAATGGAGCATATTGCAGCAAAGGTCAAGGAAAGGCAACGGGATGTGCTTGCCTTATAGAATTTCAGCCAACCCCTTGCCACATAAGATTTTGAGAACATCACTCAACCGATCACACACCTCCTTTTTGAGTTTGAGTCATGGGCAGATAAGTCATTGGCATTGCCTTACAAGGAAGTGATCGAGCTAAATGGAGTGTAGGAGAATTTGCATAACTTATTGCCCCCATATGAATATGAATGGCTACCTCTATAGACTGCCTTCTCAAAGCTCTAAATCACACTGCCCAATGGATAAGGCTTTGGTCTACAAACCAAAAAAATTTGGGTTCCTTGTTCCATAGGAAAAATGCCCCTGATGAGTCGCCAGAAGCTGTGAACATAAAAATTCCCAAGCTCCCTTCGAGTGAGTTTATTTTGCCTAAGTATTGGCCATACCCTCTTTTGAGAAAAGGGTAAGGTCAAGCTCCCTTTTGCACAATCCTGTGCCAGTAGCGCCACTTGTCAGTCGAACGATCTTCATAGGATTTTCCTCTTGTTGCTTTTTGAAATCTTGCGATGGGTTTCCATGTGTCAGCCGTTTGAAAAATTTTGAGCCTCTTCTTGTCGCTTCACTTTTGAGTCTCGATCACCTGCCACATAGCATTAGTTCATGAAAATTTCTTGGTAGACCCCACCATTCAGTGCAGTATGCAAAAGAACTCTATGTGTCTTCATAGTACAAGTTCTTCATCGCTAAAGGGAAATGATTAGAATCAAGTCTCAATCATTTTCCACATGATCTTCTGAAGGCTTCATTGCAAAGACAAACCAAGGAAGTGAAAAATATTACCAGCTGGCATGTTATGTAACTTCCGCCATGAGTGAATTGCACGTGTTTGAGCGCTGGTCTGTTGGGACCACTACCATCATTCTTAGGGTCGCATCTGGCCTTTGGACGTCCTTGTTCATGGCCTGAATCTTTTTTGTTATAACGACTAGGGAAAAATCATTGATAAAACATCATTTCTCATGATCAAAGAATATTTCTTGTTGCTTTCTCATCAAACCAGGTTTCCATTATAAATATTGCTTCTTAATTCAAAGCAAAGGGGTTCCAGAAGTTCCAACTCTTTTTTTTGGCAGAAGAATTAATAGAAGAACCATGCCTTTATTTGCTTTATTAGATTATTGTATAAGAACTCACAAACTGTTCCATTGTCTGACCTTTCTATTTTCTTTGATATTTGATAAGTTTTACCGTTCCATTATTGTATTGAATGTATCATTCATAGACTTCTATAAATCAATACAAATTGCTGGTTTAGATCATGTCTTGAACTCTTCTTTCTAGAAAATGTGTATGAATTTTATTTTATGTCATATAAATGAATCATTCAGGATTCTATCTTTTTTTTTTCCATTCTAGAACACAACAGAGCACCAATGGTCCCTTATGTCTTATCCCCAAGATATATTTATCGTGCCTAAAATCTAAGTCTCGATGCATTGCCTAGTTAGATCATTTTATTTTATATTTGCTTCCTTTTCCCATTCCAAAACCTAGTTATAGAAGAAGTCGACTTCTTTAAAATCCGGAGGTCACTCAATTTGGCGCAATAGGTCCCCCCTAAAATTGAGTTTCCCATAAGAGGCTATTCCTTGTCAAATTTTGGCATCAACAGTATCTTCTAAGTAGCCTAGGTCTTTGATCAACTTAAGGGTATAAATATTCAGACCAACACCTCCATCTACTAAGACTCTTTTGACCTTATTTTTATGAAAATAGAGCTCAAGGTGTAAAGCTCGATTATGAGATGGTTGTGATGGTAGGTATTGCTCATAAAAGGTAAGAAAATTATTAGTAATGTGACCTACCATAGCTTGAAACTGATTTGTATCAATATCTTCAGGGACAAATGACTTTGACAAGGCTTTCACTAAGATTTCTCTATGTGTGGGAGAGATCCTTAATAGTTCTAAGATTGATATATGTGTGGGGGTCTTCTTAAGTTGGTATAGGAGATTATACTTATTGATTTTTGACATTGGAAAAGTGGATTGTGCCCTAGATTGGGATGGGACTCCTTGGATAGTGACCTTTCCATGTCATGTGGTAACTCCACACTCTCCACTAGGTCCTTTGATGGTGATGACCGTAATGACGCTATCACAAGATGCGACCACATTTGAATAGCTATGCTGCACATTTTTATAATCCTTAGCTTTCCCATTGTTGTTCCCCTTATTATTATTTGGCATAGGGTTCTTGTATATCTTGAGATCCTGATTCCCAAATGGTACTTCAATAGAGATGGTGTCGTTCCCTATGAGATCTTGGATGATGTTCTTGAGTTTGATGCAATTTGCGATTTTGTGTCCTTTGATTTTATGAAAGTCATAGAGATCACTTTCATTGTACCAAGATGATTTCTCTTTAGGTTCTTGGTAATTGTAATAGTTGGGAAATGTTATTAGATTTGATTCTACCAAATTTTTTATGATGGTTTCGATGGACTCAAATAAATACGTATACTTGTGCTTGGGATAGTTGTTCTTGTTGGTAGTTCGTTATTGTTGCATCTCAATGTTATTGATTTGATTATTTTGATGGGATACTATTTTATACATAGTTGGTTATATGTTAGCAAATTGATTGTTGTTGGGTCTAGGTGCACTTAGGAACACCTTAGCATCTACCACACCATCATTTTTCACATTTTTGTTTTTAGCCCAAACACGAGGTTTGTCATTTGAACTAGTTGATGGATGATTGTAAGCTTGATTATGTCCTTGTGAGAGTAGATCTCGTTTAATGTTAAGGGCTCGAGGGAAGATATCATCATAAGATGTGATGCACTACATTTTCAAGTGAAATGAGAGATCGAGATCCAGATTGGCTATGATGATTCCCACTTGTTTTTCATTAGGAAGAGTCCACTTTCTCTTACTAGATTTTTGTCTCCATCGTTGCAAGAAACTAGCGAAAGATTCTCCTTTGGTTTGTTTGGGAGTATATAACTCTTCTAGACTACGCCCATGTCTAGATTAAAAGAGAAGTGGTCGACGAATTGATCAGTGATTTATTAAAAAAAATTAATGCCAGGAGATAGATGAGAGAACCAACCTATAGCGGGACCTATTAAGCTTCGAGGAAAAAGATGCATTAGATATGAGTCACTATAAGCTACCTCCATACACATGACACTGAATTCTTTGACATGATCTACAAGAATTCCTCTCCCTTTGTATTTATCAAATTTTGGGATCTCAAATCCAAGAGGGAATTGTACCATTGCAATGTTGCAGTTAAAGGGGTAAGGACATAGGTTTTGTGTATGGGGCATCTTTGTCATTCCCATCCAAAAGTCCTACATTTCTTGGGATAGCGCCTTGAGTTGCAAAGCTAGATCATCTTGTGGATTTGGTGGAGGAACATATGATGGGATGAGGGATGAGTTGTTTATGGGATTATGATTTTATGGCATGTTGTATGCGATTTATGGTGGAGTGAGATTATGTGAAGGTAAATTGGGTATTGATGTCTATGTTTATAATGTGTTTGGATTGATGATGTTCTGTTGCGGGTTATAGTAGGAACTTTGTTGTTGTTGTTGTTGATATTGGGCATACTATTGGGCTAGTAAGGCTTTCTATTGTTGTTGCTCCAAAAGGGCTTGTTGTTGTTGTTGCACCGTGATGGCTTGTTGTTGGGCCTGATGTTGTTGTTGTGTCATGATGGCTTGTTGTTGGGTTTGATGTTGTTGATGTGTTGTAATGGCTTGATGTTGGGCTTGATGTTGTTGTTGTGCCGTGATGGATTTTTGTTGCACCTGATGTTGTTGGTGAGCTACTAAGGATGCTAGATAGGCTTGTTTTTGTTGTTGTTGTTGTTGTGGGGCTAAAGCTGCTTGTTTTTCTTGTTGTTATTATTATTGGATGGCTTGCTGATAAGCTTGTTGTACTCGCTGTAAGGCTAAGGTATGTTTTTTCAATAGAGGACCGGTTAGTTGTTGGGACATTTGTGATAAATTATGGGTGTTGATGTTTTGGATGGGTTGTGAGTGTGTGATGAGAGGTTCATAGTTTCCTTCATTCAACATTCCTTGTAAAATGGTGGATTGAGATGGAGGAATGTAAGTTTGAGATCCAATTCGATTTTGCATGGTGAGGGGGACCTTGGAGAAGGATGTGGATGTTGGCGTTAGATTTTGCAATGGTGTCGACATACTAGGACCTTGAGTCCATTGATTAAAAATATTCCCTTGACCAATGTTTAGGGGATTTCCTCGTGCTTGAGATGTGATCAAGGTACTTCCTTGATTGATAGGGTTCATACCCAAGGTGTGGGTTTGGTTTGGATTGATGTAGATGAATGGGATGTGTCCTGCAATGACAATGGTATAGATGAACCTGTGGAAGAATTGGGTAAATATGTCCCTATTTTCATTGAGGGTTGACTCTGTGATATAGTATGGGCATGCCCTTGTGTAATACCTTGAGATACTTGGTCAATACTACTTTGTGTGATGGCCGACATACTTGTGGTACTCATGGATGTAGATGAAGACAAATGTCCTCGATAGGTGGAGGTTGTGGTGGAGTAATGAAGATCAAGAGGTTTATGTAGTTTTTTTGAATTTTTTGGGGATGGGAGGAGCACCAAAGGTAGGTGTCCAAGTGGTTTTTGGATGTGGAGGATTGGTATCAAGAGTACCCACAAGTTTACTACTTTAAAATGGAAGGGTCAGACCAAATTCCTTAGCAAGGCTACCTACAAGACCAGGAGTAGGTGTTCTATTTATCCCTGACAGTGGAGTGGTGAAGCCTTGTGCCAAATTTTGTGCAATAAATGATGGAGAAATAGGAGCTATGTTTTCAAAAGCTTGATGATCCATGATTTCCACCTAAGTAAGCTCAAAGGGATTGTTTCTGATGTCTTCAATTTTATATGGTCTTATTGGAGATGATGGTTGTTGTGATGGGGTGACTTGGCTTCTTGGGTCAAATTGTAAAGGATTTGGATCACTCAAGGTAAATGTGATTTTGGTTTTCTCCATAATTATCTTATATTATGATCTTGATTTTACCATAAATTTTGGGTCACTAATGGGAGAGTTGTGTTGAGATTTATAATGTTTGAACTCTTTAGTTGACTCAAATCTAGGTAAGAGGGACGCTCTAAGTCTTTTTGGATTAATGATGATAATGGGGAATGAAAAGATGGGTGATATGGAAAGTGATCTTTGCAATCATTTTGGGACAACACATTTGACTTTGAGTTTGATGTTTTGATGTTAGGATGTTGATGAGCTTGAGAATATTTAGGTTAGACTTGTGACCTTTAAGATAAATTAGTTCAAGGATGATAACTACCTTAACTAGATGTGTGGAAAAGGATACATTTCACATACAACTTTCCCAAGTTAGGGGATGGTTTGATTTGATGCTTAAGTCAAAAGACGTTCAATGTGTTTGAAAGTTTTGCAAAGATAGGTGAGGTGAAACATGAAATTTTGATGAAGGTATGGATGAAATATTTGGCCCATGGTTTGACTTAGAAATAAAATATGTTCTCCAAGACCACGGTAGTGAGAATGATGTTGGACCTCTAAAATGTTCAAATCCTAAACACCCAATGTTGACTTTAGATGAGAGGATAAATGAGGATGTTTAAACCTATTCTCCTTCTCCTAGCTTGAACATAGTAATTTCTTAACATATGGAAATGATTGTGGTAAAGAATCATATCCCACTTCCTACCAAACTTTGAGTCACGATATCTATGTCTAAAATGATGGGATGCAAGTTTTACTTTGTGGATTGTGATCGTGTGATGGATCATTCAAATAGGTTGATTATCTCGAAAAAGATCTGGATTTTGGCCCATAAATAATGCATACATGTTCAGATGTCTTCTTAGTGCTCAATCATAAAATTTGACCAACAATTTTTTTCTATTTAGGTATAGTGTTGTGCGGTTTTTGATTTGTCTTGAACTAAGGTGCCTAAGTTTGTAATGACAAACAATGAACCTTGTTTTGGGGATTTTAATTTTGCGTGAGATCATTATAGAAGAAGAAGATAATTATTGCCACATGGGAGGTGGTAATATGGGTCTTCTATCAAAAATATCTTCTCTTTGTTCTTGTTTATCCAAGATAGTTGGAACAATTCTCCATTGATTGGATGTTTCCTTGGTTTCAAAAGTGAAGCTTCTCAAACTACTGACAATATTCGTTTGTTCTCCCTTAATGTATTCAAAGTTTGGTTGAATGATAGCACCTAGAAGGTTGGATTGTAAAAAAAGAGTGTCCAGTCTCCAAATGGTCATGTGGGGTTCAATTTGTGTCAAGTTTATCTTGCTTAAATGAATTGATTTTACAAACACTGTTCTTGATTATGTTTCCAAACTATATGTTTGATCAATAGTTAGTCAATTGCTTGTTACACAAGACACGCACTTGTTGTGCAATGGTCAACATGGAACAATTTTCCTCTCAAAATTGACAAGTGGCCTATTGAAAGGTATTAGACATTTTTTTACAACTTTATGAGTTTCTTATATTTGTTAATGGAGGTTAAAGGATGTGTTCCACTTAAAATTTTATACTCAATACTTTAAATTTTTTATCCACTATGTTTAGTGAACTTCTTTTTATAAAATTGTGGACCTGGTTCAAACCTTGAACCTCTATGTTAAGAATTTGTTGTGGTGATCACACTACAACAATTGATCCTAGCATAATGAGAGCACACATGAATCCATTGATGAAAGAAGTACAAAAAATAAGACAAGAGTAGAGCAAAGCATTACATCACATAAATGTATTCCACCAAGTCCTTTGATGATGAAAAGTTATGGAAATATGGCTTTGAGGCCATGTGCAAAGGCTAGCTACAACACAATAGGCTGGAAATTATTGTCAATACGCTTCACTCCACTTCTTTGAAGGGCGAATAGGAATTTCACAATAAAAATCCCATCATTGGCAAGGTCGACACATCTCCCCAAATTGTGGGGCTCTTAAGATTTTTTTGTTATACAAACAAAGGGAAACAATTGTACTCATCTAAGTATATATACAAAATAGAAGCATTCAAGTTGCTTTTTTTGATAGTGCATATATGTGAAATCTACCAACAAAGAAGTGCATTCTACTAGCTAAACATATATTTTCAAATGCGTTTTTAGATTTTTCTTTCATTTGTGACTTGATGGGAAATCATTAAGACTTGAAGATTATATAATGCTAGAGTTTGAAAATGAGGAAAGAAAAACTCATTGAATTGCAGAAAGGCTTACTATATGTATGTATGTATGTATGTTTGTATGTATACACATCTATACATATACACATATATACATATGTATATACATATACATATGTACACATATATACATATACATATGTAATTATAAAATCGTGCTAGTCCTATCTCTTTGAATCTTCATAGTAAATATGTATAGATATTATAACCTATACCTTTTATCAAGTAATCCTACTAGATAAATGAGCCTTGTGTTCTCTTATTAGTGTCTTATTCTTCTCAATTATTATTATATCATTAACATAATAGAAGTTTGGAATAAATTCTATTTGTTGGTGTACACTTGTTAGCTTTACACCTAGCTTACTTAAGCCTAGTTAGGTGTCCTTGTTGAGTTCACACCTCAGTTCTTTCCACTTCATGTGGATCTTGATCCCGATTTCCACATCTTATGGATCTGGATCTTCTTATGCACTCCTATTTAGATGTTCAATCAATCTATAAGAGGGTTTTTTACAGCTTTGTGGTGTCTTCTATCTCTTTGATCCTAAAAATCTAATGCGGTATCAGAGCAGGAGGAGGTAATTTCAAGGCATTAGATAAGCGTATTTTTGTTGTTTGACAGTGCTTACAGCACCACGCAGCCAATATTCTACCCCTGCAATTTCTGAAGCGAATAGTTATTGCTAGTAAACTTGTCGAATTGCTCATTACAGTCTTAAGGAAGGCGAATCACTTGGAGGAAGGCGCGTTTGATTGTGAGGGGGAATTGGCCTCCTGCCAACCCGGACCTCACCCTTCACCCTTTCCGGACTCTTTAAGGCACCAACACATGCATTGGCGTGCATGGCAGCTTCTTCAGCCAAGGTGCATGTAGCAGCATCTCTCTCTTGCAGGCCCACGGGCTTCCTCCACTAAGGCGCCTGCACTCAGAAATCACTGGTTGTCACCATATGCAATCTTGGTTTATCTATTGGCTTGCCTCAATCAGCGCCTAGGACCACGCAGCACCTCTTAATGCATGGTGGCAGGGTTGTATGGTTAGTGACGTGCCTCTGCCATAGTCTGCTCACTGCAAGCTAACATGTATTTGAAGGAAGCGCGCCATCATGGGATCTTTTGGAGATGACCATAAGCTGCCAATGATGAGCCATCTGTGAGCTGCTCACCATTGCATCGACGCATTGGAGGTAGTTTTTTCCTGTGAAGGACGTGGAGCAAGGCACATCATTGGAACCCGTAAAGTCACCTAAATATTGTCTACGATTTGTTTGAGGCTGGCCAGTAAACCCTGATTGCACATCCAAGCCTGAGATCTCACGTCTCATGTGGCAAGATTAGCAGATATATTGTAATCTCCATCTAGGCTGTGTGCAGGACAGGCGTAATCTGTGAAGAATGGCGTGTATGTGGCATAAGGATCTGTGTAGGCGCGGTTCTTTTCTCTGCTCTAGCATTTTTTGAAGCAGGCCGCTAAGCAAAGAGGGCGTGATCTACTCTTATTTGGTGGCCACTTGAATTTCCTACAGGCTGTAGCATACATATGCAGCCCGCGCCTTGTAGCTATTTGTAAGCCACGACTAGATCTGCAATGGTTTTTTATGAGGCTGCGAATAGATTACTTCTGTCACGATTCTCAATCTGAAGGGCGCGATTTGTTCTCAAAAACCCCGTCTCTGCCGCGATTTTCTATTGAAGAAGCACATGTTTTCTACTGAAGCTTGATCTGTAGTATGAAGGCTGTGATTTTCAAGTGGGAGCCACGATTTGTCACTTCATAGCCTAGCCACGCGCTGAGGTAGGTTTGCATCTCTTTGACTTAGTCAAATATTCCCCTCTCTTCCATTAATTTTTGCTTTGGATGGTTTATTAATTTCATTTCTTTTCACAATCTCGTCATTGGTTAAGATAATTTGCTTAAGCACCATCCATTTATATCAAAATTTTGAACAAGAGAGGATATATTTTAGCTTTCTTTGTCATAGTTAAAATTTGTAAAATAGTGATATTCTTTTACATTAAATGTGACATTTGTAAAATGCTTTAAGTTATAAAGTGGTAAATTGAGGGGGGAAAGAGATAATCATAAGGAGTTGTTGACATATTTTTTAAAATGGGATATAAAACTCATTTGTATTACAATCTTCTGCCCCATTTGTATGGACTTATCCCTGAACTTGATAATCAATTTCAGAAAAATAAATGGGTTAACAAAAATGATCATATTGTTGGATTAATCAGCTTACATATACCATATGACACTTTGATTGTCATCATGGGTATTGAGGTCCACATGCTTTATGGATCAAACTTTGGGAGATGTATGGAGATTCAAATGATTCTCCATTCCCACATGATTTGCAATTGTTTGCAATAATATTTATATAATATTGAAATTTGTCATCAAATTTTAGTAAAATTCTCTAATCTATATGTTTGATGTTCAAGAAGTGCTTCCACTTGCTTGACCTTTCTCCATTACAGCTTCAAGTAAAATTTCTTCTATAAACACCTTATATAAATATTTAAATAAATAAAAAATAAAATAACTAGCACTTGCATCCAAATGAGTTTCAAGGATTACGCTGATAGAAAATTATATATATGTTAGAGATTATATTTGTGTGCATGTGTTTGTATGGATGTCATTTGCTGCAAATTCTAATTTAATGTGATTGGACTAGAAAATTAATAATCAGTGTTAAATAATGAAACGAAATAAACTCATTAATATATAAGTAATCATGGTATTGTAGTGCAATTTGAAATATATACATATTGATCGTAAAATGTAGAAACTTTAGCAATGCATATTTTCTTATAGCAAATTGAATGATACTTTTTGTGCAGCTTGATTCAATCAACAAAATTTATTTACTTATAATTCTTTATCTTTTTTAGAGTAATATTTGTAAATAATAAATTTTGAGTCCAAAAATATTTGAAAAAGAAGTATTAAAATTTACAAGTAGCCTTCCTTAAATATTGTATAAGAATTTACTAACTCTTAAAAGTAAATCTTAGAATAAATTAGTCTTTGATTGTTGTGAAGGGGATAGTAAGAGCATGATATATGATAAACATTAATAGGAATATTTTTTTCATAATGAGATTTATACAATTCTTTCTAAATTTTTTTATCAATTGTACTTTTAATATGAACATCATATCTAGGTGATTATTTTTAAAAATCTAGTTTCAATAATTTTTGAGATTTTAGTGTATACACATACATTAAATCAAATTCTACTACTATATGAAAAGTACTCATAGATTATGCATTAAAAATAAATTTACACTAAATAATTTAGATATTATATGTATAGTTTAAATTCATAAAACTCTTGTTATAAGAATAATTTAGTCTTTTGATGTCATATGGAGAAATTGGCGTGACTCTTCCGTGTTTTATTTTCAAGCATAATGCCCTTTTCTTCAGTGAAGTCAAATGAGCGGGCAGATGCAATAACTCCTTGCCGGCAGGAGAAGCAGATTTAAAATCTAAATTCAAATTTAACTGTTGACAGTCACCGTGATGGTTAAGCCTGGCCTTTGAGATTTTAAAAAACAAAGGAGGAGAAAGCAATGGGCATTTAGTTATATTTAGAAATCATAACCGTTATGAACTAAGTAGCCGTTCTTCAAATAAATCATCCATCCTTGCACAGAAATATGGTTAAAAGGCAATGTTGTAAAGACTTGAGAATGAAGGGCGTGCAGTGCAAGAATCGACGTTTCCAAATGGATGCAACACCAGACTGATAATGGGGTGGTGCTCAAGGAGGTGGAGAGTGCCATTTTTAAATTTGGGGAGTTCCTTTCTTAGTTTTCTTATTTTTCTGATATCAGAAAAGAACTTCATTTTTGGTGGCTGCGTGTGTTCACTGTTTTGTTCTTTGGGTTCTAATATCTAATATATAATGCTCAAACTGTTTCCAATTAAACCACTTTTTTCTATTCTATTTATTTTGTGTTGGGAATTCACCCATCTCTCGCTCGAGACTTTCCTGCCTCTTCCGCGCCCCTGTGCTTTCCTCCTCTCTTGTCCACGATTTGGCATTTTTAAGCTCATGCATTCCACCTTGTTACCGTGCCTAAACTGAATGTTGCTTGTGGCAATGCGGTTATCCGCCTAACTATCCTTATTGCCCTCCCGCGGTCTTCAGTCTAACCATCGGTGTTATTGCGGTGTTCTTTGTTGCTCTGTGCCGGGCCATCTGCTAACCAATGAAGCTTGTTCACCGTTGTTTCGCGGTCTCTTTTCTATCTGTAAGTAGTGGCGAGGCAACCACTGCAGCACCGTGGTTGTCAGTCGTCCTGACCGTGGTATCGCGCGCTAGTTGTTTGATGTCCGTGGATGGCTGTCAGCACTGCACCGCGGTCTTTCTTCATACTCGTCGCGGTAGAACGGTGTTCACCTCGTTACCGCCATTGCATTCTCTTTCATCGGCGGTAGCTTGGGTTGGCGTCCTTTTGGCGGCGGTTGTTGGTGGCGTATGTGCTAGCAAAGATTTATTATTAAAGGACTGTGTTTAATATGTTTACGGATGAATTTTTGTTGTATTCGTATTTTCCATCATTATCATTATTACTGAGCCTTGCTGTGTTTTTCCTTTTTATATATACGGGCTTATGTAAATGTGAAAGAGGTGAGAGAAGAAAAAGGGTCCAGCTCTCAAGAGCTGTAAGCAATTCAGAAGTCTGTAATCGTGTGTGTAAGAAAGGGCTGAAGCTCTGTAAGTTGTAAGGAAATGTAGTAGGTGTGTAGTTATCATTGAGCGGTAGCTCTAAGAAGTCTATAATAGTGATTGTGTTTATGAAGAGCCGAAGCTCTGTGTAGTTTTTTTTTTTAAGATATGCTTTTGAAAATTCAATATGACAAAATTATTGGCTCATGTTCTCCGTGTTAATTTCTTTATTTTCTGTGTATAATTTAGTCTGATGTTATTTTATTTCTGGTTCATCCCTTCTGTTTCTCCCTACAAAGTGGTATCAGATCCTAGTTGGTTAGTTTGACTGGGAGTAGAAATGTGAGGTAAATTTGTGTGAGGAAATCACTGTCTAGATAGAGAAAGCTATAGAATGTCTAGGACTTGTGTGTGTGCAAAAATCTGAGAAGTTTATTTGGGTTTAGAAATTTGTGGAGAGAGTTAAAAAGAAAAGAAGTCTTAAAGGAAAATGAAGCCTTAAGTGCTCTGTTAATAGGAAAAATGTCTTGGGTTATATGTAGTTGTTGAGTGAATGAGAATCTATTCCTAGAAAGGAAAGTATAAGAGAGAGTTGGAAGTTCGCAAAAAAAATTTGAAGCTAGTTTAGCTGACAGGGAAATTTAGAGTGTTTAAAGCATGGGAAGTGTCTTTCTATTTAGTTGCTGAGAAAAGTAAACAAGAGGCTATGTGCATCAGAAAAAAAAAGAAAATATTTGAAAATTGTTAAAGAACAGCCATAAGTGTTGCATTTTAAAACAGAGAGAAGAGATTACTGTCATAAGAGAAGTTTGGGAAAAACCCACAAGAAGAAAAAAAAGTTGTGAAGAATTCTACAAGGAAAGAAGAAGTTGTTACAAGGAGGTGTTTCAATTTGCGGAGATAGTTGCTGAGAGTTGTTAAAAAGCAGAAGCTTTGTTGAAAAAGAAAAAGATTGTGCAGACCATTCGTTTCCAGAATAAACAAAGAGTTGTAGACCTAGCTGCTGAATTTTAGTCATGAGATCAAAAGAGATTAGTTTAAACTTCCTTTACAAATGGGGAAAGTAGGAAAAAGATTTAAGAAAGAAAATGAAAATCTTTCATAGATCTGCAAAAGATGTTCTAGAGGAAGAGTTAATTTCTCTTAGAGATGAACTGGGTATTGTTAAAAGGAATAATGTGTGTTATTTTGAAAAGATAAAAGAGATGAAGAAAGAAAACTATTTACTATTAGAAGAAAATGATGATATTGAGAAAGAACTGAGAAGGGTTAAAGCTAGGAATGAAGAGCTAGAAGATAGGCTGAAGTCCTTTGAAGAGATTAAGCAAAAGAATGAAGAATTTGAGCTAAAAGAAAAACAGTTTGAAGAGATGGAGAAAAAGATTGAAGATTTGGGAAAACTCTTGAAAAGGGTTGAAGAGGAAAATTGTTTACAGCTGAAGGAGATCATAAAATTGGAAAAAGAAAATGATAAATTAAGAGCTTGTAAAGATTGTGTGAAAATAAAATCCTCTGTTTGTGATGTCTCATGTGACACAGCAGATTTGTGTATTTCATTTGAAAAATCTATTTCCTTTGAAACTACTGGTGATAAAAGGTGTAAAGATGAACATGATAAAGAATTTGCAAATATGGCTAAATTTGATAAAGTGTTAGAATCTTCAAAAGATGATGTTTGTTGTGAAGAAAATGCAGGGTTAAAAATCATGAAAAGAATGGGTTATATTGGACAAGGTCTAGGTAAACATGAACAAGGGAGAAGAGAACCTATTGAAGCTACAATGAGGCCAAAGTTTGAAGGTCTCGGATATGATTTAGGAAAAGGAGATGCTGCTACAAGTGCAGGTAAGTTTGTTAAAGAAACAAAGAGTAATGAATGTTCACATTGTCATAGAAGAGGTCACATCAAGGAGAAGTGTTGGGATCTACATCCTTGCACGATTTGTGGTTCAAAGAATCATTGTGAGGAGAAGTGTTGGAGAAACATGTCAAAGTATGAATCTGATTCAAAATGCATGAAGATGGACTATGGATGGATTGATGATTCGGGTTGGTACACGCTAACTGGTATGTTCAAGAGATTGTATAAATGTTCGTATGTGAAGGTTAATAAAAATTCTGAAAGGTATGAAAGTTCACCTAAAATGAAAACTGTTTGGAGAGAAAAGAAGTTGCAGTCTAATGAGTCACTTGCAAATAGTGAAGATGAAAATCTCAGTTTAATGTTTTTGAAGAACTGAAGACAAGAAACTGCAGTTGTAGCTGAAAGGGTAAAATGGTTGGTATCATTTTTGTGTGATAAAATTTTGATTGTTTTGAAAATGAGAAAATATTGCTGAAATCACAAAACAAGTTAGGCAAGATGAAGTCACAAGTACTTCTAAGTTTGAGTGCAGATGAGTCATGAGAATGGTGAAATAAAATTCAGAAAAGTAGCTAATGCTACCACATTAAAATTTCAAGTTTGAGACAGCAGCAGTTGTTAATGAAACAATTAAAGAAATGCACTTGGCTGCTTTGAAAAGCAGGTATGAAAAGGGTCAAGAAAAGAAAGTTGTAATAAATTTGGGTTGTGCATTGGAGAGAAGACATAATATGGATGGATATAATTACAGAGGTCACAGCCACAACTGTTGGAGGATAAGATTAAAAGATGACATGGAAGTGAAGAGAATACCATCAGTAGAGATGGCTAATATGATCCAATTCAAAGAGAGAGTTGAATAGGCTACCTAAGAAAAGAGGCACTGCAGACTTGTAAACAAAGATCAGTATTTTTGAGTAAAGTGTGAATTCATGGACAAAAGAATAAGAGCCGTAGCTCCCTAGTTACAATAGAAGTGCAAGAAGAAAGAAAGATATGATGGAACATGACAAGATTCAGAAATCTAGAAGAACAAGTTTGAAAAGTTACAGCAGTCAAAAATGTGTCTTGGCATGAATGGCAATAGCCACAATGAAAAGAGTCTCAGTTGGAAGAAGAAATTGAGGTTTTAAAAAAAATTGCTGATTTGAATCAAGCAAGTATTCAACTACAACAAATATAGGAAAGTGGAACAATTTTTGGAGAGAGAAATAACACAGAAATGCAGCAGCATTCTAAAAGCGGAATCAAGACATTAAATAAAGCAAATTAATGATTGGATTCCCTAGCACCGACAAAGTGCCACTATGGGAAGTGATGAATGAATTTACTTCAGTTAGTTGATGGTAATCTGAAACCATCCCTGATAGTTGGTGGTGATCTGAAACCATCCTTGTTAGTTTCTGGTAAACTGAAACCACCTCTATGAGAGATCATAAGTTGCCTCAGTTGATGCTTTGATAAGTTGAAAAAAAAGGGGGAGAGTCCATAGTAGACCCAGGGAAGAACAGGTAGTATGAATGATTGATGAATGAGGCTGCAGTCCTCGAAAGAAATCAAAAATTTAAATGATTGAAGAATCATATTGAATCAAAGTTCTTATGATAAATTATTTGAGGAATTAACTGGCATAAATCAAGGTAAGTGAAAAGTTTGTTGAAGATAAAGTTGCAGGAAATGAACAAAGCTACAAAGCAGTTTGAAATATAAGGAGGAGAATTGAAAATTGAGAGAATGCCACAGCATTCGAAGTCGACATTAAGGGGAAGAACTGATGTTGATTAACCATGGAGATTACACTTTGGATTTTTGCTGGTCGGTCGTGCTGCAAGCAGACATGCTTACCATGGCGCTAGGCAAAGATGGTTTTATCAAAGAAACCACTGGGCGTCAATATGGGCAGAAGCTGTGTTCATGGGGGAGTGTTGGGAATTCACCCATCTCCCGCTCGAGACTTTCCTGCCTCTTCTGCACCCCCGCGCTTTCCTCCTCTCCTTTCCATGGTTTGGTATTTTTAAGCTCATGCATTCCACCTCGTTACCATGCCTAAACTGCATGTTGCCTATGGCAATTCGGTTATCCGCCTAACTATCCTTATTGCCCTCTCGCAGTCTTCAGTCTAACCATCGGCGGTATTGCGGTATTCTCTGTTGCTCTGTGCCGGGCAGTCTGCTAACCGATGAAGCTTGTTCACCGCTGTTTCGTGGTCTCTTTTCTATCTGTAAGAGATTGCGAGGCAACCACTGTAGCACCATGGCTGTCAGTCATCCTAACCGCAGTATCGCGTGCTAGTTGTTTGATGTCCGTGGATGGCTGTCTGCACCGCGGTCTTCCTTCGTACTCGTCATGGTAGAATGGTGTTCACCTCGTTATCGCCATTGCATTCTCTTTCATTGGCGGTAGCTCAGGTTGGCATCCTTCTGGCGGCGGTTGTTGGTGGCATATGTTCTAGCGAAGATTTATTGTTAAAGGACTATGTTTAATATGTTTATGGATGAATTTTTGCTGTATTCGTATTTTCCATTATTATCGTTATTACTGAGCCTTGCTGTGTTTTTCCTTTTTATATATACGGGCTTATGTAAATGTGAAAGAGGTGAGAGAAGAAAAAGGGTCCAGCTCTCAAGAGCTGTAAGCAATTCAGAAATCTGTAATCTTGTGTGTAAGAAAGGGCTGAAGCTCTGTAAGTTGTAAGGAAATGTAGTAGGTGTCTGGTTATCATTGAGCAGCAGCTCTAAGAAGTCTGTAATAGTGATTGTGTTTATGAAGAGCCGAAGCTCTGTGTAGTTTTTTTTTTTTAAGATATGCTTTTGAAAATTCAATATGACAAAATTACTGGCTCATGTTCTCTGTGTTAATTTCTTCATTTTCTGTGTATAATTTAGTCTGATGTTATTTTATTTCTGGTTCATCCCTTCTGTTTCTCCCTACATTTTGTAGAAGGATGTAGTGTTTGCCGTGTACACAGCAAAGCCACTTCTCAGAAAACATTGGGTCTGTCAGCCATGGCAGGAGGAGAAAACCCCATGAAATTTTCTGCCATGGTTCAAGTTCGTCTGATTACTACCATGATTTTAAATTGATGAATCTTGAAAGTGGGGAATTACCTTATTTGAATAAAGGTGACGGTGAAGAGCTAATGGATTGCATAAGTCCATTCAAAGACAATAAAATGAAGCTCCCAAAA